>JAJHUR010079767.1:0-11107 GCA_027495735.1 Lutjanus campechanus | reverse complement strand
TGGGAGGATGAGACTGAGGGTGTCCTTAATTGTCAATTAAGGATGTGTCTCCCAGTCATACTCGTGCCACATGACTCGTAGATTGAGTGATAACAACGAGGGCAGGATTGCCTTGCTGCGAGCGTTGGTTTGAAATGAAAATACTTTCGATTATGTTTGCTTTCTCAACCAAAAACAAACACATGAAGAGAGTCAAATGATTTGCCGAGAAGTAACAAATAAATCTTTAACAATATTATTATGGATATGTACACTCTTTGCAATAAGGGTTACAGAATGGTTCCTCCTGAAGAACTGAAGTTCTACCCAGAACAGTTTGCTTCTAAAAAACCCTTGGTTGAAGAAAGGGTTTCTTAAGGGTTCTTTGTGAGACTAAGGGTTGCATTAAGGACCCTTTTCATCCAAAGAACCCTTTTTGGAAGAAAGAGTTCTTTGGGGATTGTTGAAATCCTTAAAGAACCCCTACATCAATGAACCCTTGATGTAGGGGTTCTTTGAGAATTGTCCATAGAAGTCCCTGTGTGGGTTCTAGATAAAACCCCTGGAATCCAAGAGAGTTCCTGGTTGACCCAGCCAAGTGTGTTCTAGAGAAAACCCTTGGAATCTAAAAGGGATCTTGGTAGAACCTCTTGGGTGAGTTCGAGATAAAGCCTTGGAATATTAAACAGGTTCTTGGTAGAACCTCTTGGGTGAGTTCGAGATAAAGCCTTGGAATATTAAACAGGTTCTTGGTAGAACCTCTTGGGTGAGTTCGAGATAAAGCCTTGGAATATTAAACAGGTTCTTGGTAGAACCTCTTGGGTGAGTTCGAGATAAAGCCTTGGAATATTAAACAGGTTCTTGGTAGAACCTCTTGGGTGAGTTCGAGATAAAGCCTTGGAATATTAAACAGGTTCTTGGTAGAACCTCTTGGGTGAGTTCGAGATAAAGCCTTGGAATATTAAACAGGTTCTTGGTAGAACCTCTTGGGTGAGTTCGAGATAAAGCCTTGGAATATTAAACAGGTTCTTGGTAGAACCCCCTGTGTCGGTTCTTCTTAGCACCCTTAGAAAGTAGAATGGTTCTGGATAAAACCCCTTGGAAAGGGTTCTGGGTGGAACCATTACACCATAAAAGGATTCTCTGGATGAAACCTTTCACAGATGGTTCTAGGTATCACCTTTTATGTTTGGTTCCAGGTACAACTCTCTAAAAGGGTTCCAAGTGGAAAGGCTCTACCAGGAACTAAAAAGGTTTCTCCGATAGGGACAAGCCAAAGAACCCTTTATGGTTCTAGTTAGTACTTTTATTTCTGAGAGTGTAGAGTGGTCAGTGATGGTTTTGGCTCTGCCTGGCTGGTTGCAACCAGGTTTTAATAACTGATATGTTTTTCTGCTTCTTCTCTGATTACAACATCCATAACACCAAATATCAAACTAATGAAATACTAAGAGCAACAACACATTAGCTGCCATTAATCAGGCAAAGAGCTCATCATTATTTGCTGCTGATTTTTATCTATCCATTATGCAATGTTGTTCCATTAAAAATTGTTGCTATATTTTAAGTGTCGTCAGATTACAAAATCAGTCTTTAGAGCGAACATCTGATATTTTAAGTGTGGAAAGGTATTAAACACCTATTCAAACAGAATGGCCTTCATAAATAACCAACATCATCTTAGAAATAGGAAAGCAAATGAAGAAGCCATTTAAAAGAGGCTGTGAAAGTCAAGACAGATTATTCAGCATTAAGCTTGATAAATTGATGCAGTGGAGACACAATAAACTTTAAAGTGGCTCTGTATTTTCTTTCTTTAACTATTAAATTTTAATTCTGCACATACATTATGTTAGTTACCGCTAATGTTCATTAACGCAGGAGTTAACAGTCTGGGGAATATTATTTTCGCTGGGTATAATGCCCTTGAACTGGCATTGTTTACCTCAGTTGTGTTCATTATCTTATATTTAACTTTCTTTCTTGCACTACCGATCCAAACTGCCCTGAGGATATTATATAATGGAGCGGAAAAGTGTCTGAGCAGTTAGAGAGATGATCTTCAAGCTGGAGGACAAGAGTTGAAAAACACATCCTGCTGAAATGTCCATTAAGACACTGTCTTCACACCAGAACCATGGGTGAATCAACACTCTTCCTGAAATTGGACAGACACCATAAAGCCCCACAGCAGTCTATTTGGCATATTTATGAAAAGTCCTCCACCATATAATTTTTTAGTGGTGATAGCTATGCAAATATCCATGCTATCACTATCCATGCTGATGATGTTGATCAATCCGGTTGCCATCGCAATGGACTACGTCCAAATATTAACCGCACCTTCATTCTCTGTTTGACAAAGAACATGCACCTAAAAACGTCAGTTAACACTGGCTGGACTGGGGGGTTTGCTGGTATCAATTACCACATTATAATGAAGTGAAGCCTGCCAGCTGGGTCTGTCAACAAAAGTCAGCTCCACCATGTCCACCAGGAGGTTCTGAATTCAATTCCCTTAAAGGGAAACTTACTATCACCACTCTCTAATGCCTGCTGTGCAGAGTTTGGTATTTTTCTTTATGGTGAGTGATGAGGTCAGAAGCATAATGCACTGCTCTCTTTACAAAGCCATACATTTTGAAAATATACTGAATCAATACTGTATTAATATTTCTGTAACATACCAGGGTGTGGCAATATATTATAATTTTCCATCCGTTGGCGCATGTGCGATAACAGTAAGTTTGCTACATATGTTCATGACGCCCAAGAAATAAGCAAAATACAGCTACAAAACATCAAGAAAGTAAATGTTTTTGCATCTGTTTTCCTCATTAAATGCAACTGTACATCTTCTGAATCCAAGTTTCTCTATTTTACTTTACTAAGACAACTTTACTTGCCTGTTAACTTCACACTTAACTAACACACATTAAAACTCTTCAGAAAAAATAGTAGAACTCACCAAAACTGTCTTGATTACGCCTTCCACTTTTATAACAATCACCAATTCTGGTTTGGTCAAAATAAATCCTTAATTCACTATTTTAGATGTGGAAATATTCTGGCTCTACAGGCTATTTTCTTCCCACTCATCCACCCATCCTTTGGCTAAGTGGGTGTGTACTGTGCCACTGAATTGGTCTGTCCTCGAGCAGCTTTGTTCATAGGCAGACCATTAAATTAGCTAAATAAAATGCCAAAATCAACCAAAAAGACCACCCCCCTCCCTTCCACAAAAAGCAACCAGTGATGGTCGTAGCCAGTAGCAGATAACCAATATTCATCCAACTGGCTAACCCAAAACACACTGAAAAAAAAAGATATTTGCACTCCTTTCTCCCTGTCTGCCATGTTCCCTTGTTGAAACACCAAACATGTTGCACTCCACTGCACCTCCATGTCCAACTAAGATTCCCCTTGTAGGTACGTTCTCTTAAGTCATAACTCCCCAAACTCTGCTGGATGAGCTTGGTGTGACAAAGTCAGAGCCTAAATGTTAAAATCTACTCCGCAAATATTCTGCATTTACATCATAATACATTCCTGTCCTGTCCACTTCCACTTCCATCACTCGCTGCTCCTTTTGATCATCTCATGGTGATATTTTTAACTGTGTATAGCATACTGACACCAAGTGATATTTGCACTCTTAACACTCTGGACACCAGGTCTCCTTGTTAAAACACCACCCACATTGCAAAGACTTTAATCAAAAGGTCTCTCGCCAGTATGCAGCATCATCCAGTCATGATCTTGTGTAAGTGTGTTTTAAAGGAGCCGCGTCTAAGAAATGTGCTCTGCTGTATCTTTGCAACTCATCCCTACAGGCTTGACAAAGATGTTTTAACAAGATGAGGCTCAAGACGATGGCCTTCACAAGCAAGATTGAGCAAAACAAATGTGAATAAAAAACATTTCACAGTCAACTTGCACCGAAACAGCCCATTACAAAACACATACACAGTTGAAAATCAATGCTTGCACAGCGTATTTTAGCTGCCTCCCATGCCACTTAACATACGCCGCTCCTCTCAAGTAGTGTGTCTCAAGAACTTTGACATAGTTTTTGCAAGTTGCTGCCTGGTAAATGTAAAAATCAAACTGTGCTTACATTCACTAGTGGATCAGTTAACGGATTCAGCAGGGATTTTCTCCAGAACAGCGTGACAACAAACACAGAGACTTCAGCATTTAGGAGCCAAGGGAAGTTCTAAACTAAAAGTCTGAGAGATGCCTGAGGCATTTTGTGTTCCCGAGAGAGACAATCCATTCCTCTGGCAAAGAATTGGCTTTAACAAAACATTCTGTATTTCAAGGGGAAAGTTTTTGCGAAGTGCCGTATAGACTGTATCTTACTGGCCCTTCGTGACTTCCTAATGGTATCTGCAATGCAAGCAATGCAGAAATTCCTCACTACAGACAGAAAAAGGAAATGCAAAGAAGACTACTCACCAAGAGGCTGTCCAGCGATTATACGGGCATTTTCTCCCGCCACGGCTGCTCGGGCGTTCCTCTCGTTCAAATACTGTACGAAGGCGTAACCCTTGTGCACGGAGCAACCCACTATCTTGCCGTACTTGGCGAAGATGACTTCTATGTCGGTCTTCTTGACGATGGCTGTGTTGAGGTTGCCGATAAAGACTCTGGAGTTGAGGGAGCGAGGGTCATTCTTGTTGGTCACGTTGCTGGTCTGGGTTTTACCAGTCATTCTCCTCCAGTTGCCCTCCTGGGACACAGACAGAGGGAAGGGAGGACACGGCTTTAGAGGCTTTTGGCAGGCCAACTCCAGCTAATTCTGCTAAACACTATGGAACCCCAAAGTCTACAATATTAAATCAATAAATAATCATAGAAATTAATTAAACTGTCAAATAATTTAAGAAATAATCATTCTGCAGGCTCAGCAGTCGCTAACTTACTTGCTAGCTCCTGTTGGCTAAAGAAACCACAGAAAAAGACAATATTTTTCCTTATACTTTTCCTGTGTGTCTTTGATAAAAACGTTTAGAATCACAACACTGCCAAGATAACTTTTACCAGTTACCTGTTGCCATTCACACTGGCTCTTCACTTTGAATCTTAACTAAATTTAAACTAGTTAGCTATTTAGACGGAGCGGTAGGTAGGAGGAGCAGAAAACGACTGCCACTGTACCACATTTAGCATGTTAAAAAAGCTAAAGTAATTCTGAATGAGCAAGCTGTTGCTGTAAATAAACACAGCTGCACATATAGCTAACCTCTCTTTCTTTTTACCTTTGTAAGTCTTCACATGCTACCTACCTTGCCAGCTAACTAGCTAAGCTGGTTCATACAGAGTTACCTCGGCAGCCTTGTGATTTCAAAGATGTTTCTTGGAGAAATCAAAGAACTCTGTCACTGTGGTTTCATCTCATGGATGTATAAGGAATTTCTCTACCCAACAGGAACTAGCTAATTAGCTAGCTTGTGGATTCCTACTCAGAGCATGGATATGTAAGGGGGCCCAAAAAGCATTTTCTCCATAGACCAGATTAAAAAAGAGACCCTAAACTATGTTCAGTTATGAGGCTCTACATTTGTAAAAAATTTTCTGGCAAAGCAGGTGGAGCACTACTGCACATATAGAGCTGCAGGGATGAGGTATTTTTGTAGGCCAACCCAGCGTGTTAGCATCGCTCTGGCTTCCTCTACAAAAAGCCTTTTTTTCCCCACTGGATTTTGGATTGGTGCAGAAAATAAGCTCTGTGGCAAACCAAAGTTTATGACTCGTTTTGTTCAGCAAGATAGTCCTTGAAAATGAGCACCACTTATATGATTTTTGGAGCATGTATGCAATCAGCACAAGTAAAAAGGTAACTTTAGGCTACAAATAAACTACACCATGGTTGACTTCACATCACCACCACAAGTGACTAGTGTTCGGTGTGATGATGTTTAATATCCCCAACAACCTCTGTAGTTTCATGTATCCACTTGTTAGCAAACACTTGTGAAGACATAAATATTTCAAAATTCATGAGTGGGGTATTTACTGACATTTTATGCCACAGAGCAAAATGTGAAAATCTCTCAAACTCTGTTGACCACAGAGCTTATTTCAGGCACTGAACCAAAAACCCATTTAAAAAACCTTTGCCTTCAAGACAAATATGCTAACTCATTTTCATGTTTTAGGACTCATTCCTGCAGCACTCTATTCAGTTGGCTGCATACCTCCAGAAGTAAACCCAGAAGCTAGAATCTTTTTTGGCGTATGCGCCAGGTGAGCAATTCTTGGAGTGAATACACACCATTCTTAGGTCTGGTATCCTGCTCTTACAATACATCCATGGCTGAAAAGTGATTGGCTTTCAAAAGAGAACACAGCTATTCATCGCTGTCATGAAAAGTGATAATGTTATTAAAATTTCACCATGAGAAATGCCGTTATTAAATAAAAACAGACATGAAAAGGGCATTTTGAAAAGGAAATAACCTTTTATGATAATAAGTAAAGTTAAAATAATTTCTTAAATTACTTTTCAGTTTTTTGGCTCCATTTTACGATTTATTTATTTCATATTGAACACTTTAGGGCTCCATAAAGCACAAGGTTTGTATTTGCATTTAATGTTGGAATCTCTATCACTGGATTTAAATAGACTTTTTTTTCAATGAAGGCTTTTGTTGGTGAAGGTTTACCTTATTTTATTAATGCACAAGGTCACTGGCCAGTCAAATGCTTACCTAAGCCACATTTTTTCGCATTGGTTGAAATGCTACTACTGGATGGCTGAGCGGGAGCATTAGGAAGAAGCAACAACACGTGAATGTCGCAGCAGTTTCTTCTGCTTTGTGAGAAAGCAAATACAGTAGCTGTCAGTGGGAAAGCTTTGCTATCTCAATACCCATATTGTTGCATCCCTAATGCTTTGTGTGCCGTTTCACTGATCACAGAACGCGTAGGCTGTAATTCATGTTACAGTTTTATTCAGACTTTTTTGTGCTGTCAAGTTATCAGCGTACATTAGCTTCAGCTTTTGTAGGCCTCCCCTGCAATTATTTCTGAGTGACCTTTTCATAACCCGAACGATAGTTTTTATGAAAGATGACTGGCTGCATGATCAGGGGACTCATATCTCCCAATGAAAGGATGCACTGTTGAACATTTCAAGTTCTATATTTAATTACAGCGAGCGCATACATACATCGAACTGGAGACATATCCCACATACAGAATTTCTCTCTGCTTTTCTCATTGATTTTCCTTCTTATCCACACGCACCATTTCATTTTTTATAGCTGTAGAAATCCAGGTTTTCATTACAGTTTATATTCCAAAATGGATTACACTTAGTACATTAAATACTGTGAAATATTGTGAAGAAAACACTGAATATTCAATATTTGCCTCCTCTGAGTCTCTGTCCCTGACACATGGTGATAACAACTATTCAGCTTTGAGACGAAGAACCTGAATAATGGATCCAATCCTCAGTAAATAGGATTAGTAACCAAGGTAACACTGATGCTGCTGGAATATCGCATGGATACACACATGCACACACATTTTGTCACCAGCAGCCTTTCTCCCCCCTTTATCCAACTTAATTTTCCATCGCAAGAGGCTGTAGATTACAGCACAGTCTGGTTGATTCGACACTGTGGCCTCAGTATCTTCACAATTACACGAGGTAGTTTTATTGTGAAGTGTTACACTATAATGGGTTTGTTCAGCTAATTATAGCATGGCATGCGATTATGTCAAAAAAATACAGCGAGTGGATGTGATTCAAAACTGAGTGATGGTTTAAATTCCAGCCGAGGGTCGGTTGTTCTGCGTCTACGGTAGATGAAGGAGAAAAAGTGTCCAGTCATCCAGGAAATACGAGAGCAGTCATGTGATTTACAGAGGTGAGATTCTCTGTCAGGCATCCAATACACCTGAGATCACAGTAGACATTCAGCTGCACACACTGTATATTTGCAGCATTTCACCTACAGCTCATATTTTGCTCCACAGCAAAACTCTAGCTAATTAGCTAGCTAATTTACACCAATTGTTAGCTAGTTAGTGTTTCGCTAACTTTGTTAACTTTATTGCTTTTACAAGTCCACAGCAACACTTTTTGACCATCCTCAAAATTTGTTTTTCTTTTCAACATGGATGAGCATAGCACAGAGCATATAGGGAAAGTCACCTTTATTGCAGCATGTTACAGTTGTAACATCCACGCTTTCTGTTGCTGTGTAAATGTCACCTTGACATCATCACATTAGCATGTGGCCGGTGTGGCAGTAAACATCCCTGAGAAATAGCAACAGCATTCCTCTATCGTGCAGGGAATGGCGCCTGGAAAACTGGTTTAGCACAAATTTAGTAAAAATTAATCTCCGTCAGTAGTTTTCAGATAGTTGTGTTTGCATGTTGTGGAGCTAAAAACTACACAGTTGCACACATGTACCTTATCTTCATCAGTTAGCATAGTTTTCACATGTCATGCATGCTGATCTGATTTTACAACTGTGGTGACTCTTCTACAGAAAATGGGAAAAGAGAAAATTGATCAGGTTTCACCGAGGACTAAGTCTGTTTGTTTGTTATTAGAGCACAGATCAAAAAAGGGGCAGGATTTAGAAAGTATCAGTTATGGCTCTTTTTGTTATTAATTTTTGATCCACAGGGGTTTTATATTTGTTAAGCTTTTTTGGAGCACAGAAAAGTGATATTAAAATAGGTGGTGGCATTTCTATGTAAAGTCTATGGGCCGAGAGAGAACTCGCAGGCAGGGCCAGCAAGACAAACATTACTGTGTATATTCAGCAGGCTGCAAACCCCCCAGAAGCTAAAAACTTCATTGTTGTATGCACAAGGTAAGAAATTCTTACTGTACTGAACAGGTAACACACAACTTAATATTTTCAAACCAAACTAACAGGTTAGATGAACACAATTGCTTTAAATCAGATGTACTTAATAATGTGATTGCTTTTAATTCAACAGTTTTCATTAATGCAACTTAAATTTACACCAATTTTTCAACTCACAGGAAAAGTAGCTTTTTTTATATAGTAACCTTTGTGTGTGATCTTAGTTTGTTAAATGTAATTGCTAATGTTAGCATGACTTAACGAGAGCTAGTTTGGTTCAGTGAGTTACGAAAATTTTAAAAATTTCACTGATACAGGTGGACCATTTTATATCTAAAATAAAACATTATTTGATCACAAAATATAATTTTTGTCTTGCATTAGACTTAACCTTCTTTCAGAGTCACCAAGAGAAAATGGCAGCTCAGCTGCAGGGGTAATAATCTGGAAAAAGACGTCATGCTGTCAGGCACACAATACTAAGAGAAACCAAATCGACATGCTTTTGTTTGCTTTTGTTTAAATAAGAATAGCAGGTTAAGGGAACAGGGTGTAATTTCAAGTTGTTATAATCCCCAAAAGTAGACAGCCATCACTAAAACAGACAGCTAAATGAGACTTATTCAAAACATTATGTTACTCCAACTACTACTGATATACACTTTTTACATCCATGTATGAAAGGCTGGGGGCATGTGACTAGCTTTAAAAAGAGGGGGCGGCAAGTGGTCGCTGTCATGAAAAGTGACATTATGAAATCAAATGTGACATGAAATTAAAATGTCACTTGGAAAAACACCATTTGTAGGATTTGTCCAAACTGTTCTTAAACGCACCAGGGTGTCAAATACCAACATTTTGGGTTGTGTGAAATGTCCCGAGCACCAAAAAACAATCAGAAAAAAAGGAAATACAGGCAGAGGGAGGGTCTCTGTAACCACCACCACATACTTCTAGTGGGTCATAAGTGATGATTTTTGTTTGTTTGTTTGTTTGTTTTTTGGAAAATGTTGCAGATTATACCTTTGAGTTGAATTGGAAAGGCAATTTTGAAAAATACATTTATATAATTACATAAAAACTAACTGTGTTAATATGAAAATAAGAATGATAAAATAACATTTCACAATAATGAGTAAAGTTTTAACAATTTCTAACAACTTCTTCTTCTTCTTCTTCTTCTTAAATTACTTACTTACTAAATTTTGATTGGTCAATTACAGCATACTAAGGTCTGTTATTCCTGTATTGCAGACCGTTGCTATGCAGAACAGGCTATGCTATGGACACAAATCTTATTAAAGTCATGAGGAGCAATAAAATCCTTTTTAAATCCATAAAATCATTTTAAAATTCATATTTTGTGTCAAATTATTGATTTTTTTTTGGTAAGTAACCATGTAATAAGCAGAATAAAGTACAGTGAGCAGGTTTTATTATGAAATTCACCCTGTGTGTGTATTTTGTGACAACGACCTGCTAACTGTCCATTATCCCTTTCATGTCTTATTTATTCATTTAATATTGAACATTTAAGGGCTCCATTAAACACAAGGTTAGTATTTGAATTCACCGCTGAAATCTACATCAGTGAATTTAAATACACACGTTTTCGTTGGCGGTTCTGTATCTACAGTAGATGAAGGAGGAAAGCGTCCAGTCATCCAGGAAATGCGAGAGCAGCCATGTGATTTACAGAGGCGAGATTCTCTGTCAGGCATCCATTACACCTGAGACTGAGATCATGCTAGACATTCAGCTGCTCATTCATGGATAAACACATATTATTTCACTTGGCAGCACATGTTTTTAGCATTACATCACCCTACACTATAATGCCATTCGCTCTCCCGTGACTGTTCAACACCCACCGTGTGTGAGTGACGATCCACGGCTCCTATGGGCTCGCTGTTTACACTGCTGCATCGCTGTGTGTTGTTTTTGCACGCGTGTGTGGGTGTGTGTGTGGGAATGAACTGCTGCTTGCCATCTCTCAAGTGGCCTTGACATTTATCAGCGGCAGACACTGGGAATTAATGTGGCGCAGGCACACACACATACATGTGCTAGCTCAAAATGAGCTCCACGATGACCGGCTAACGGTGGTTTAAACCCACAATCTGACACCCAGCCCATATTGATGTACGTGGACAGGTCACAAGGAACATGACAAATCAGTGCAGAAGCGTTAGATTGCCTCTCTCGTCAGATAAATCAGGAGTGGGTAACGGTCACGGAGCCCTTTTACCACTCCTTACTGTTATATTTCATGTTGTCTTCTCTGTTGTTTT
>JAJHUR010079766.1:0-23634 GCA_027495735.1 Lutjanus campechanus | reverse complement strand
TATTATTGCAGTTGGAGTTGGTTCATCAAGAAAAGCAGTTGGTGGTGCCAGTTCTCCAATTGGAAAACCATAATACCACCGCTTAAGAAGAGGGCGCAACAGGATAAAGTAATTAAAGAGCACTAGCCAAACCTCAAACGGTAAAAAAACAATGCGAGACTGTCCGAGCAGTAATAGCTGATCAGTCATATGACTTAAATGTTCGCTACGTCAGAACTTATTTGTGAAACATTTGGGAGCACATTAAATCTTTTTTGAAAAAGGCAAAAACCATCTCAAGCGAGAGAAGGAATGGGAAGCAACTTTTTTTTTTCAATTTTTCTGAATATAACTGAAAAAATTCTTGTCTCCTTTACGACTTCCAGCAAGTTGCAGCAAAGAGCTGACTGCAGCGCTGGAAACTTTGCATTGGTTTTAATGGAGGAGACCTTTCCTGGGTATCTATTACTTGGCATTTAAGTCAAAAAGAAGATTGGCTACCATCTGGTGTGTTTGTATTTCTGACATTCTTTATGTTTTATGAGCTGCTCAGCAACTGAAATGACTGAGTTACAGGAGATTTGTAGTATCACAGCCCTGGACCAAAGCAAGAATTACTCTGTCTTGCTATATGACAGAGTCTACAGTATATGACGTTTATCTCTCTGGGTCATTTAGCACAAGAGCGGAAAACAGGGGGAATCAGCTAGCCTAGGACCACCAAAGCTACATTTGAGCAACCCAAGTGATATTAAAAATTAGACCCTGTGAGGTTTATGAAGAGTTAGTCAACATTATCTTGTTTTCTAAATCTTCAACACAAATTTGCAAGCAAACTGTAGTAGTTAAAAAAAAACCTAAAGAGATGTGCAGGAGACTGTGAGTTGAGATTGAGAATCAGAAGCAGCGGGAGCTAGCCAGCTAGCCTAGCAACGACAAAGTTACATTCCAGCAACTCAAAACATATGAAAATGAGACATTGTGAGATTTAAGGAAAAGTAAGCTAACATTATATCGTTTTCTTCGTCCTCAACACAAAGTAGCAAGGAAATTTTCTGTAGCTAAAAAAAAAACTGAATAGATGTGCTGGCTCCCTGCTGCCTCACTAATGCCCGACCTCACTCTCACTCCTCTCCTGCTGTCTTCATCACTCCTGGAGTCACAGTCCTGGTTGGAGCTGCAGTAAATCACCTCAGTACAGTATTCCCTGTCTTCAAGCTGTCCCCCATTTGCCTTGGAGGCTGTGTTCAATTGTGACCCAGCTGTGTTCACTGAGAAGCTGCTGAGCCTGTTTCCGTTGCCAGCCTCGTAAACAGAAAGACTCCAATGATGCACCGAGCTGAATCTCTAGCTGCACAGCTAACATTGCTAACAACAGCTAGTGGGCTAGCTACCACCAAAGATAATTGTAGCAGAGTATAGTGAGCAGCAGTTAGCAGTTATACACTGCCCCCTATGTATTTGGAGCTATAGGTAGCCATGTGTTGCACGTTGCTGCTTTAAATCAAAGAGCAAAACCATACTAATACTACAAATCTATTTTTTTTCTAGATCTGGATACATCAATGATCAAATGCAGGTATCATTTCACTGGAGAAGTTTCGATACTACACGTTTACCAGGTTATTTTGGTAGATACCTTAAAGGTATCAAGTACTGATACCCAGAGTTGAGTGTATATGATATTTAAATCCTTAAAACCTTAGATGTTTGTACAGTAGGCCATAATTAGAAATAATGTTGATGTGAAAATCGCTGTTATATAAGCCACCAAACTCCATTGGCAAAAACAGTAACTGTACCTCACAGAACACTGGAGTTGCTGGTCTATCGCTGCCTCGATCTCTTGGTTATTGTGTGACTTCTGTGTTTTAAAAGGTTAGTTTGAACTCACCAAGGTCACACAATAACACAAACAAATCGAGGCAGCGGTAGACGAGCCATTCCTGTGTTCTGTGAGGTAAAATTACTTTTTTTCCAAGGGTTGATTTGGAGAGAGCGATATTTGGCTTATATAACGGTGGCTTCCCATCGGAAAACGCTGTCTGGCAGCTGTAATGTGGTGAAAATGTTCTAAATATAGTGCACACTTAAACTGATGTTGACTTTTTTTAGATGGCTAAAATACGCTGCTGATAGTACATTGCTTAGCTTCCTACAACAGCGCTCCTACTGCTTCTCCAAACCCCAATTATATGTCATTGTGAAAATCCCTTTTTTCTTTCTATCTGAGAAAAAATAACTTTCTCAGATGTGTAGTTTTGCTTCCTACAAAAGCAAAGTGGAAAGTCCTCAACTCTGCAGACTGCGTGGTGATGTTCATTACAGTTGTTGACATTTATTATTTGTTATTGATTGCCCCTTTTCGAGGAGAGCAGTATCTTTTATTAGCCTGTATGGAATATTATTCATTTGTCAGGTTGTTAAAGTGCATAATCATATTGCTGGGCCACTGCAGTACACGGAGTACATGTGCTCGTTTAATAAGTGCAAGCTAGTTTGCTGGGTTTTATTGGTCTGTGTGGACTATAACCAATTGTCAGGTTGGTAAAAAGGCAGAAAAACATATTCCAATATGTGGTTTCATATTATTAATAATGATAGAAGCAGTTGTTATGAACTATATAACAGCACTTCAGATGCCTTTAGGTTTTGGCCAAATTCGTGTCTGCGGCTATGATTTGGATGTGGAGTTAGGGAACCCCACCTCCCTCCTCACCCTCTATCATCTATAAATCTCTTTCCCTCCTTTCCTTCCTTTCTCTTCACTCTTCTCTGCGATTCATTTAATCTTTTCTTCCTTTTACTTTTAGGCCTGTATGATTTTCTTTCTGCACTTTGTCATCTCCTTTTTATTTCTGTAAAAAAAAAATTTAACTTTCATCTATCCTCTCTCCGCTGTCTTTCCTTTGCACCCACCTAGAGAGCTCAATATTGAGGTTTTGGAAGTGATATATTCTGCACAGAGGATTTGGATTATCAGTTATAGTGTTGTAATCGCCCAATTTGGGCTTACCACAAGCTATGACATTGGCAATTAAATGATGGCATGTGCTCCTTTAGACGACACATGTCTGTATAATATCAACCTTGTTTTAAGAAAAACATGTTTTATTTGCAATGTCATGGAGATGTACTACACTACCCATGATCCTAAGGTGTAACAGCAAGGTCTGTGATTGGCAGAGCTCAGTGTTACCATGGAAATGTTAACGCAAATGCTAACATGAATTGTACTAATGATGATAGTCAGAATGCTGCAGTGAATATAAACGCTCAACACAAAGTACAAGATGTTGCAACACTTGTATTAACAGCATGAATACAATAATAATGACAAAAGTTTAAATGTTAAATTTAAAAAGAAGCGATATCATTTGCAGTGGATTGTCAGATGGGTAGCTTCTCTACTCTTAAAACAATTAGTCTTGTACCCTTGCCTTATTTCCATTTTCCAATCCTTTTTTTTTTGCGTCATGATTTAAAATTTTGCAGTACGTGGCCATATTGCAGTTTTGATAATATTTCAATCAATTGTGCAACCCTGATTCAAAATATGGATGAAATTTCACTTCTCCAACCTTACTGTTGAGCTCTATTACTCTTTCCAGCCCTCTTTTTCTCCCGTGCTCTTCTGTCATCCCTCAATCTTTTCTCTAATCCTTCTTTCTTTCTATACCTCTGCCCTACTCTTGCCATTTCAGTCGTTTTCTTATCTCATTTCATAACCCTTTCTTCCAAAAATTCTTCCTTCTATCTTGATCTTCTGCTATTTTTCTTTTCTTTTTTCTTTTCCTCACTTGTCTTTGCTCGTTCATTTTCTTTCCATCCTCCCTCCTTGCTCTTGTCCCCTCATGTTGCCTCCATCCTCCCATCCCTCCCTCTCCTCCCTTAACCCCTGACCATCAGCAGGCCAGACAGACCACAGACATCATTAGCGACATTCATGGAAATCAGTCCTGGAAAAATAACACATGGCGTTCCCAACTTTCACCACTAGACCCCTGTTAAAATCACATACCAATTCTTGAATTTTGAGTTTCTGGAATTCCCTCTGTCAACACGACAAGCTCTTTCCCGACAGGGAACATGACGAAATTGTCAGATTTTTCCAAAACAGGGTCAAGAGGAAGCCTTCTGTGGTCACTGCGTTGGAGGACATGGGCACATGTGGTGCAGAGGGTCAGTGTGTCACGTAGTCAAGACAAAAAAAAATTGATGTGGTTACTTTGTGGGTCCTTGAGTCAGCGACAAATGTTTGGGCGTGATCAAAAACAAATACATAAACCTATTCTCTGCTAGCATGTGGGGAATGACATCACAGTATCAAAATCAAGGAGACCATCCTCACCAAAAAAACACCACCACCATACGTCATGTTTATTAACTTCAACCGACTTATGTTCTCCGGACAAGTGACCTCTGTGGAAATCAGGGTGGATGTTGGATTATACAATTCCTCTGAGTTTGTCATCCGAGATCTTTGTGTCTCTTTTCATACAAACAGAAAACATTGATTTCTTTTAACTACGACGCCAATGTCCCCTTGTATTAGCTAAGTAGTTTTAGTTCCCTAATACAGTACTGTGATCCAGCAGTGATATGAGTCAAGTTGTTCAGTTGTGACATAGCCCCAGTTTGAGCCTCTTACGTATTAGCATTAGAGCTCGGGCTGTGACGATAACCACAATACCACAATGCCACAGTCATGTGATGCGTACCAATTGAGCTCATTACTGTCATCACCACAAATTTGGTTTTGAAGGGTCAGTCTCATGTTGAAATCAGTGCATTGATCTATTAATATACCTAAGCATCAGCGCTGTCATACACATGTCAGGGATCGCCAGCAGGTGGTTAACAAAATGCTAAGAAAAACAAGATGGAAAAATGGATAAATAAGTACACAAGACAGTGGGTGTTGGATTATTGAATTGATTGTGATTTGTTGGACATTGTAAAGGTACAACAGTAGTGTTAGCATTAACTTAACATTAGCCTGGCTTACTTCTGAACTAACCCGCAGTCACTTTTCCAGGAGTTGGGAGACAACAGATGAGACTATTCTTGGTGTTGAGAAGCTGAAACATTTATTATCTGAAACACTGTAGCCTTAACTGTACATTTACTGCCAGAATGACAATTTACTGCAAAGTCTAAAAACGCGTCTGACTCGCTTGTTGTCAGGACAAGGGGTTAGTGTTGTTAAATGACCTTCTGGATTTTTCAAATATTGCAGAGAATCCGATCTGTAGCTCTGTATCTCAAATGTAACACTAATGCATGCAACAGACTGAGGCTTAGTATGAGGCTTTGCTGAAATTAAGCCAACGGGTCTTTCAGTATTAAGAGATTCCATTTGTGTTGTTGTGTATGTATGTGTATTTGTCCTGACTCGTATAGTTGTAGGTGTTTATTACTGTGGATATGTGACCATGCCTAGTTGTAGAGAATACAGGATTTAAGCATATGGTCAAAGTGCTTGAGCCCTGCTACAATGTGTTTTCATGCATGGGTGTTAGTCATTCTGTTGTGTGTAGCATTAGTTAGCTGCAGTTGTTGAATTTTCAACCGGTCAGATTCTTATGATGGAGCATTTCTGACATTTGCATCATT
The DNA here is from genome assembly GCA_027495735.1 of Lutjanus campechanus. NCBI lineage: Eukaryota > Metazoa > Chordata > Actinopteri > Lutjaniformes > Lutjanidae > Lutjanus > Lutjanus campechanus. Next base: position 18,039 of record JAJHUR010079766.1, on the reverse strand, counting down.
TATATTTCTTGTGTTGTTTTCTTTATTTTTGTTTTGATTTTGAATAAAAATCATGGCCAATGCCACTGTTGAAATGTTGTACACCGCGACTATGTAAGCATATATAAATATTTAGTATATTTAATAATAGTTTGGCTGTCATTACAATCATACACTGTCTTGTTTTGCAGGTGTAACAGCTTGGTATTTAATGGAATTACCTTTCACTGGTGGTTGTGTCTGATGTGGTTACTTACTTTTAATTCATATAAACATCAATCTTGTCATATCCAGCTCTTTTTGCCCTTCTATCATTTAAGATTGTACGTCTTTTACTCTCACTCAGGTTCTGTTTCTATAGTCAGACATTTTCAAATCTGAAGCCAATCAAGTGGCTACCTTAGATGAACTTGACGAGATGACAACGTAGCTTATCTAACCCTAAATCTCAGAGTATTCCTGTAAAAGGTCAGGAACATTTTTCATCTTTTTTATCCTTGGTCCCTCTAAAAACTGAAGTAAAACATCAGGGCTAAAGTTGAAGTGTTTCCGTGTGGGTTAAAAAAGGCAACCAGGAGACGGACTGGCCTTGTACACTCACTGCACCACTGGTATGTGCTGGTAGCTGACACACACAGACATGCACACAGAATCATAAGCATGGCCAAACCTCCTCTGATTCATGGTCCCCTCCCTTCCTGGTGTTTTAGCCGCTGTCACTCATCGTCAGCCCTTCAGTACTGAAGCACATCCAGGATAAACAAGCGTCTGCCCATTCTGTCTCTCCTTGTTGTGAAAAGTAACTGTTCTTCTTCTGTTCATTGTTAATGTAAAAACTTTGGCTAGATTTAGATTTTTTTGGAAGTGGAGTAGATATCTTGCAGATATTAAAGAGACATCAAGATCTGTAAACAGAGGAGCATAATAAAGAGTGAATGGCTGCTGTGACATGAGTTATGACCATGGTGAAACATGCATTTTTACTGCTTTGGTACTGCATTTACATGCTAAATGGTCAATATTTTTATGCTACTGAGCTGGGAAAAGCCATGGCCAAAGGCATTAGGTTTCCAGGCTGTCTGTCCATCAGTACGTTGGTCCATCTGTCCCATTCTTGTGAATGCGACATCTCAAGAATGTCTTCAGGAAACTGTGATTCCTTAATGTTCAGCTCTCTATCAGTCCTCCACCATCCTCTGTAAAAAATAGTTTCTAAGTGAAGACAGCATGTTTCTCACTGTAAAATAGTGATAACTTTAATTTCACAGAAAATACAGGACCAGCTTTTAATAACTTTCCTCTAAGTCCTCAATACATACATAATGTTAGCCTGGACAGACATGGATGTAAACAGCATCTTGACAGGTTGGCGGAGGCAGACAACCACAAGGCGGTATTCTAGTTAATACTTTCACTATTTGATCTTCAATATTTAAAAACATGTTATGTATGTATTTGACACTCATCCAGAGTGATTATATGTACATACTGGCGATGTCAAACTCATTTTAATTCATGGCTCACGTGCAGCCTGGTTTGCATAATAACCTTTAGATAACAATACCTTCAAATTTTTCCCCCATTTTTAGTATAATGAAGCCAAACAATCTTGAAGCATTCACAGGGTTAGAGTTCACAGAACAAATGATGAACAGCCTTAGATGTTTTAAGAAAAAAAAGTGCAGTTTCAATTATATAAACCAGCTATAAACTATTTAAATCAGGAATAACAATGCAGTTTATTGGATAATGGGAATTAATGACCTCTCTGCATCAATGCAGAAATAAAGAGGGTCCAATGTGGCCCACCAGATGACTTTGCAAAATCATCTGGTGGGCCACATGGGACCCCCTTTATTTCCACGTCAAAACTGTATGATAAATATAGATGGGAACACGTTATTTTGACACAATTAACCTCATTATGGACATCATAATGATGTGTTTTTTTTTTTAAAAAGTTCAAGATACTTTGATGGTTAATGTTAAATTCCTGGATGACCAAATATTCAAATATGACCCATGACTGATTACAAAATAATGAACTTAAAGGAATAATAGTGACAGAGAAGCAGATATTATCTTAATACCGCATCTTTCTGAAGGAGTAGATCGGATCTGATTCCCACGCAGAGTAAGCGGCTTCCTCTCATTACACATTATGATGTCATGTGCTGACACATTACCACTCCAGATCCACGTATATCACTCATACATACACAAGCCAGAAAATCACACAGTCAAGCATATACAGGATGGACACAGTCTAAACCACTACATTCCTGATTCAGGGTCAGGGCTGCCTCTGGTGAGGACACACAAGGACTTTGGTCAAAATTCATTCTGGACGTGTGTTTGTGTGTGTGGCGTGTCCACACTGTATATTTGAAGGAGAAACCACCGCATAGCCGGAGAACTACATCATCTGTATCTCAGAGTCAGACCCACGCTGAAAAGTTAACTCGAGTTCAAATGGCCATGACAGTCTCAGCTGCGCACACGCACACACACACAGTATACTAAAAAACATAATGCAACACAATTAGACATAGATTAACGCTTTCATTCACACACAAACCGAAAGAATAAATACAAACAAAATGCACACCAAGGTAGAAGCATAGATACACCCTATAGCACGCCACACCAACAAGCATCCATTTAACAACAAAGCTAATGCTAGCTAAACTAGCACAGCAGAATAAACTTCCACAACAAGCAACATAAAAAAACGGTTACCAGTATCCAACCTCCTGCTCTGTTTAGTTAGTATGATCTGACAGGACTGTTTGATCTGTGCTTGAATCCACTATGATGCACTCCTTCTGTTTGTTTTTTTAATGCATTTTTACTTATTTATTTATTTTTCTTCATTGATTTTTCTTAACGTGATCCGTTCGTTTTTTGTTTTTTTTTGTTTGTTTGTTTTTTTTTGCTACATTCCAGTATCGTTTATATTTTTGCACATAGATGCAACTTGAGATGGCAACGTATGTAAATGTCTTGTACGTTAAATGGAACATTTCTACAAATTAAGTGTGTATACGAAAATAATAATAAAGTTAATTCACTGGGTCGTGACATCCTCAGATGGTGGGAGTAAGACTTTTGTGTTGGTTTTTGCAGCCAACAAAGAAAAACTGCCCTGCTTTGCTCAAACCTTTCACATACAGTAAACCTGTTACCAGATTCTGGTTTAGCGGGAAAATAAGAATGGCAGGGAGCAAGGTAGATTAAGTAGGTTTCAGCGAACGTGACCATCACCTAGCTGGAGGAGGGTCTCCTATGCTGGAGGCATAGACATATATACAGTATATACAGTATTTATATGAAGCACTGGCTATTGGATCGTTCATCAGTGTCACTGCCATATTGACATCCCTGTGGATAAATCCATGTAAACAAAGTAGCTGCATTTTTTTCTGGATAAAAAGCATTATAAAGAAAAAAAATAGATTACATAGATCATAGACCCTTAAATATAACACGAGTCATTGAAATTCAGTTGCAAAATGTAATGTCCCCTATTCACATGTATTTGTTCTTTTTTCATTTTTTGTTTTTATTTGTTCTTTATGGGACCAATATGGCGGCAGTGTTGGTGTATCATGCAGTGGACTCAAGCAGTCAATGTGGAGTCTACAAATGGCTAGTGGCTGGAGGTGGTGATCCGTTACATAGTGATGCAACCAAGTATCAGAAGAAAAGGCCGGATTACAAACAAGGCATTTCAAGCAGGCCAGGAGCGGTGGTTTCTGTGAGGGAGATACTACCTGTGTTGTGGACTTTGGGCTTTGTAATTTGCAGACATTTTACATGCACAGAAAGCTATTTGGCATATTTAAGGAAAAGGAGGAACCCAAAAATCATAATAAGGCCACGTTTAATGACAAATTGTTGTGGGAATGAAGTGAGAAGCCTTTCTTTGCCTCATGTGCATCATTAGTGTGTCCATGTTTGAAAGGTGTTATATAAATAGCCTTCCCCATCAATGTGAGCAAAGCCAGACAAACTCAGTCATAAACAAACACATGTATGCAGTGTGTACACTCTAATGTACAGTATACATCAACACAATGCTCTGATGTTCTACAAAGACTAATTATACACTGAAACCACACACACAGGACAAGAGGTGAAAAGGTGAATTAGTCATTTGGGCAGAAGAAGTTGGTTTCACAAGCACACACAAACACACACACACACTCTTTGCTTCGTTCTGCAAATCTGATTGATGAGTGAAATGAATTTATTTTTGACTCACCCATCTCTCACTCTCCCACTCCAATGCTGTAAGATCAAGATCCTTCACAAAGAAATAGCTGTTCTTGTAGTTTTTCTTCTCCTCCCCCCATTCCATTTTGGATAGCAAGGGCAGTGTCAGCACACACACACACACACACACACACACACACACACACACACACACACACACACACACACACACACACACATTTCAGACAGCTGTATAAACGAGGTTGAGGTGTGTCAGAGTGTGTGTGTATTCTGCGGCCGTGTGTCACTGAGGCGAGAGGTTAAGAAAACTACCTAACTATGTAACTGACTGCAACCCACAAGATAGAATAGAATAGAATAGATGCATGGTAAAGTCTTAACTTGCATTTGTAGATGCAGCGACAAACTGTGTTTATTTTTTGTTCCAGAGTGTTCCAGAGCCCATGTAGTATCCTACCCTATCCCAGGTCTGTGTTGAGAAACGTTCTCAAGCTGCTGACTTTTTGTCCATGCAGTTTTTGACAAAGTGGTGAATCTCACCCCGTCCGTGCTTGTGAACAGCTGAGCCTTTCGAGGATGCCTCTTTCATACCCAATCATGATACTGTCACCTGTTACCAGTTAACTGGTTTACCTGTTTAATGTTCCAAATAGTTTTTGGTTGCTCCTGTGTTGCAGGCATCGAATTCAAAATGAGTGCATGTTCACAAAAAAACAATGAAGTTTGACCATTATATATCTTGTACTGTGTACCGTATTCAATTAGGTCAAAAAGTTTTTACAAATCATTCCATTCTAATTTTTTTTATATTTTACATAGCGTTTGGAAATGAGTTTGTAGTTCTGCATTAGGGGCAGTTAAGGCGCCACATTATGATGAATCCATGATGCCCATTCACCACACATACCTTCTCTCTCTCTCTCTCTCTCTCTCTCTCTCTGTCTCTCTCTCTGTCTCTCTCTCGCTCACACACAGACACACACACACACATACATTCAGAAGCCACCCAGGTCGGCTCATTGTAAAGAAAAAATCAACAGAAAGAGATTTTTCCATTTAAAAATTTATGGACGACTCTTGACCACATATATCACTATACGAGTGTGTGTGTGCATGTGTGTGTGTGTGTGTTCTGGGTGTGTATATCATACAGGCTGAAGGGAAGCAGAGAGAGACAGATGGATGGAGGTAGGGAGAGGGATTGTGTGTGTGTGTGTGTGTGTGTGTGTGTGTGTGTGTGTGTGTGTGTGTGTGTGTGTGTTGAGGGTCAGTGAACAGAGTGACCCTGAAAAGTGCTGAACTATAAATGTTACACAGCATTTACTGTTTCCCCTTTAACACCACTGTTTCTTCTCACTGGGCATCATACAAGAACATTTTCGTATTCTTATCTTAAATTTGTCTCACTTTTTTTTTCGTACGAAGGGCTCGTACGAACACGCCACCCCAGATTCAACAAACACTCCTAACTTCAGAAATCCGTGTAAATGATCCACCTGCACGTGCATGTAAATTAGCATAATTAACACCCCAATAATACCATATAAGGCTGCGCCTCCTGCCCCATATGTCAGGAAGTGTTCATTCATGAGAACAGCATCAAAAAGAAAAAAGAAGAACTTAATGAGTTTGGAGTTTGATGTTTTGCAGTGGAATTAAAAGACCTGCTCAAGTGTAGAAATGGGAAAAGCGAGTGCTGTTAATGCAGTGTTACCAGAAGGTCAGACTGTCACTGAAATAAAGTGAGTGATGACTGCAGCGAGAGGAGAGAGTTAAGGGGAAGTTTTCATCACAGAGACAGCGGACAGAATAAGTGAGGACGTTCTCTTGGACAGAGACTTCATAAACCTGCACGTGCAGATACACGGCCAATACACCTGACAGCAGGTAATAATGGATCATTGAATGAATGATGAGAGGCTTTATATGTAAATTTACAATTAATACAATTTGAAATGTAATCAAACAGGATAATGTCAACATAATTATAAAGTGTAATTTTTCAAACTTAAAATGTCTTCAAACAAATAAAATATACAGTCAGTAATGAAAAACTTCAGTTTGGATAACAGCAGACTGACTGCACATGACTCTACGACAGGTCTGGACCACTCGTAAATTGTGTTCATATCTGAACGAAAATTCAAAATACGAAGAAATTGGTGAATACCACAAGTTCTCTTAAATCACTTGTACACACCACTTAAGAACAAATCTTTTTACGTGTGGTTCTTGCATGAGGCCCATTCTTTTTTCCCTTTCTCACTTTTTTTTTTAACTTCTTTTTTGCTCCACTCGTCTCTGTTGTCTGTATTCTGTCCATCTTGTACTTTTTCTTTCTTCCTTTTCTTTTCCTCCCTTCATCTCTTTTTATCCCTCTGTCCTCTATTTCCCTCCCTCGCTCCCCTCCTCCTTCGGCTGCTTCTGTGTTTCTTCTTTCATCGCTGTTTACTCTCCATATAACCATGTTCAGAGCCTGGATATGTGTGTGTGTGTGTGTGTTGTGTAGGCATGTATGTGAGCAATTATATGTGTATATGCATAATGCTGGCGGTGGACATTCATAGTGTGGTTGATAGCATGTGTGTGTCCAAACAAATAATTTTTTAGTTCCATAACAGAACCCATCCAGGAACTCTGTCACCTCTCACATCTACACACGGTCACACACACTGGGATCTTCAAACAGGCCTCACACATTGTTTTCACCAGCACCCTCATGATGTGCACTGTTGCTGAGATGCTATCGCCCGTGTTACTGTTACTGTGGAGATACAATCTAGGCATCACCACTTCCTCTCTCTGTACGGACAACTCAAGTGTTACCTGTGCAGGTGTGTTTTGACAGTCAGTGCAGTCTGACATCACCTGTTGTTTGCAAATATCTACTATTTACATGTGTACCAATCTTTACGCATTACATGAAGTGTGTCATAGTGTGAACATTGGCACATTCCCTGGTCTACATTTTTCAAATTCCATCCTCAACATCTACAGTCCTTATACATATGTTTTATCTCTTCTTGTCTCTTGTGAGTTTATTGTGATGTTTATGCACCAAAATACCCAGGCAAGTTCCTTGTAGGCCTATGTAGAAAACCTACTTAGCAATTAACTTGATTCAGATTTTTTTCATTAAATTTGCAGTGTTGGAACATCAATAAAACATAATAAACAATAACAATAAGAAACATAGAAAGTAAGAACAATTTAAAACAGAGGTTGTCTGAAAAAAAAAATCATTTGCAAATAACTGCATTCTATTTTATTTACATTTTACACAGTGTCCTAACTTTTTTAGAATCAGGGTTGCAAACTATTCATGATTTCAGTTAGATGGCAATGCCGACATGCTGATCTCCCACATGGAGTTTGAGTGGTTGTTTTAATCTGTGACTAACCACTAAGAGTAAGACTAAGACTAGGAAAAGGTTTTTGTTTGTTGAAAATTAAGGCAATAGTGGTGCAGAACCCTGTGGTTCTTTCCACAGATCCCCCTCCCATCTGTGGAGGACATGAAAGTCAGTTTCAGATCGTATACATAACGGTTTTAAGATATACAGTAAGAGTTTCTTATCTAAACGTGTTTAAAAAAATGTATCAAAACCATTTTATATGATCATGACATCTTCAGATTGTTATTGTATTGTATATGTTTGAAATAATATATTACATTATGCGAAAATAATGTCCAGATCAGCGTTTATTACATTTGCGGTTTAACAGACAGTATTGTAACATGTCATGCTATGTAAGTATATTTAGCATAAGCTATATGGTGAATGCATTATATACACTCCTCCCCTCCGTCCCTCTGGAGTGAATGAGCCTGCTTCTGTTCAGAGCGTGAGGGACACGCACAGAGCGAACAGAGATCTGAGCCTGTGATACACAGAGACAGCCAGGACAACAGATAGAAAACACATGTTGGAGGAACTGTGACTGTGTGATAACAAAGGACAAAGTGTGGGTCACACTCTAATAGTTGCTTATGAGACAAAAAGAAAGGAGGATTAATATGCATGAAAGCATGTTCCCATGTTGACCTGTGATCTAATTCTTGGACATTATCGTTTGGAGTGAGACACAGTACATGGATTTTTCCACCTACCGTCCCACCCACAGGGTGGACTGCGTATTGTTCCGACAGCACATTATTCTGAAACCCCAGTAGGCCAAAAAATGTCCCATTGAACCGGAAGCCCATTTGTCTGACAGCCTGTTATTCCGAAAAACAAAAGTCCACTGCTCTGAAGGCCCTTTGTTCTGAAAATACACACTCTGACTCTCCCTGGAATAACAATCAGTGGTGAAAATGAGCACAAACAACAAGCAAACAAGCCAGCGTCCCCTGGTACGTGTGCTCTGCAGGTGCGTTGATTGAGAGACATGATTTGTAAAGTTCACAGCCTGTCATGCTGTTACATCGCTCTGTGTACAATGATGCAGATAACAAACAAGAGCTGAAACTTGTTAACCAACCACTTGTTTCACCCTCTCTCATCAGTCAGCTGACAGGCTCACAGTAAAGTTTATTTTGAGGATCTTATGTTGAGATCAGCGCATTGATCTATTAACACATCTATCCATCAAGATGTCACACACAAGGAACACAGCGTCTGATTTCTCGACAGACTCAACCCAATGCATCTTGGGATTGCCAGTGTCGGATTCATCATTATGGATTTATTTTAACACATCTCTAATAACACACTGCACTTCCAGGCTGGATTAAAGCCTTTCCTGATCAGCTTTCTTCTGAGCAACAGATGAGACTCTTCTTGATCTTGAGCACATGATGCATGTATTAATTGGCACACTGTAACATTTACATTTACTGCCAGATTGACAACTTACTTATAAGATAAGATAAGATAAGATAAGATAAGATAAGATAAGATAAGATTAAATATTCCTTTATAATCTTAAATTTTGCTTTTCTATGGACAGCACCAGCAGTGGGCTGCTACAGTAGCTCCCTTGCTCCTTCACTTGCAAACCGCTCACAGACACTTATGCACTGCCCTGTTCCTTAAAGGGGTTATTCTATGCTTAAGACAGCATGCTTCAAAATAGTCAGATAAAACAATTAGTGAGGCAGTCGCAGAAACATTGGTCGTTAACCCCAGAGGATAATATGTGGAGGTGATGTATCAAACTATCTCATAACTGTAGATGCTATTTTCAGTTTCAGTATTTAGCTGGTTTCAGAGAGGTTCCACAAAAATATGCAGGCACATATTTCATTATTGTTACATCATATTTTTCCATTGCCTAAATGCTGTTTCAGATGCTTTTCCATTGAATACTTGTAATTTTGTGGCCGATATTGGCATGAAAAGCGTTGAAGTGGAAGTTTAAATTCAAAGATACTGTATTAAATATCGGCTGTTGGCGGCGCCGGGCCAAAGCCATCAGTATCGGCCTTCAAAATCCCACAAGGGATCTGCTGAGACAGAGGGAGTAACTGATCTGTGTCTCATTCCAGGTATTAGCCATGCCTGAGGCCAGAGGGAATCCTCAGCCAGCTGCTGTGGTTTTGGACCAGGCTATATCCTGGAATAGAATACAGTGATACTGGCTGTGACGAAGCCCAGACAGATTTACTTTGAGGGCAGAAAACTATTCTTGTCTTCAAACTGCCCGCATGCAGCCACTGTTTCAACCAACATTTTTGTGATTTTATCCCCCAGAGGCAAAGTTTTAGCATCATGTGTTTGGTGGTAGGCTATTTCCCCCGCTTTCTTAGTTTGACCTGCAATCAGACATATTTTGTGCACTTTGTCTTCATTGGAACCAAAGATGGACAGACAAAAAAAAAAAATCTGAGAAAAAGAGAGACAAGCCAGAGGGAATCCTCAGCCAGCCCCTGTGGTTTTTGGATCAGGCTATATCCTGGAATACAATACAGGCACATTAGCTGTTATAGAGCCCAGAGAGCTTTATATCGAAGGCTGGAAGACAAACCATTATGCATTCATTTCAGAATAGTGTCTGCATCCAAAAATGTAACAGCTACTTAGATTTTTGCAGAAGAGGATATCTTGGAAATAATTATTGGTTGAGATAAGAAATCAAGATTTTACAACTGATTGCTGATTGTAATTCCCTGCTCCAGTTGGCTCCCTTGTTATTAAATCACAGGTGGCCTGATGTTAAAAAGAGCCTGATCTGTGCCTTTATTCCAGATATTAATCACCAGATCAAGTCATGATCTTGACTCGGTGTATATCCTGGAATACAGAGCAGAAACTTGATGAGAGCCTCATGCTGAGTGCAGGAAAAGTAAGAGTAAAATTCATCTGTGTGTTTTCATGAAATAATCAGTTCTTGAAGCCTGGTGACGTAGTGACTAGTCACAGGACAAGGTGGGAAAACTGCTGTAGCTGGGGAGATAATGGTTAACAAACTAGCTGGCTAGTGCTAGCATCAGTTAGGCACAACAGCTTTCTCTACTTTCTCTATACATTGCCCTTTACTCCCTGGCACTATTATCTGGGTTCAGCCACCATTCCCTCAGTGAAGGGGGTAAAAAGCTCTGTGAGCTAACAAGCTTGCTGTGAGTTAGCAGGATTGTTAGCTTGGTGGCTAATGGGACAACAAGTTCACACCAAGCCCCTAGGAAGAGTGCCAGGTTTTAAAGTCAACTTAACATCATGTTCTTTTTATATTTTTAAAGAAGTGGCTGTAAAATGATGGATTTTTTGTGAGTGTCACAATCCCCATCAAACAACTCGTTTAAATATCAGGATTAGATCTATTCCATCCGATAACATTTGAAAAGTCCAGCAGAGCTGCCCATTTAAATCATTTTATTCCCATTCAAGTTAGCAAAAGGCTAAACCAGAAGTTAGCCACTTAGCCGAACAAAGTCCGTGTTTGCTCTATGGACCGCACAACATGGAAGCATACATGAAAGACCATATGCGGAAGTTGGCTTCATGTGTCACTGAGCAGTACTCATAGGAATGAATGGAGGCCCACTTTCAACATTATATCCAGTTCTCCTTAAGACATCCATGGTTCACACAGTTTACAAAGTAGTGTATACTCCAAAATAAAAATGGTGAAACATAGCTAACAGTTTCCTACATTTCAGACTCTCCAGCTCTTTTCCCACAAAGGTTTGCACTCGCTGTTGGTTAGAGGAGTTCATTCTGACTTCAAATTTGACATTTTCATTGATTCACCAAACCAAGAAGTTTAGTACATTAAAACCATGAGTTGCTTCCGATGGCAAACGATAAATTAGAAAAGCAGAGTCAAAAGTTTCTAACAACAACAAACATGGAGGAGGCTGTGATAATGAAAATGGGATGTAAATGAGTGGCTGAAAGGCAAAATTCGAAATATCTGAATTACAGGTGAAGTGAAGCATTTTACATAAATTAGCAACAACAGAAACAGTTGAGAAAGCGGAAATATGATGTGGATTCTATAAAAACTTGGAAATAAAAATTGTGTATTCAAATTACGTCTACACCAAATAAGTTGTAGTAGCTAGTAAAGCAATTCAACACCATTTAAATCAGCAAAGTTTAACAGAAATAATGTGTGATACATTCTTTGTGCCCCCATCAAACTCAAAGATGGATTAGTGCGGTGGCTGATGGTAATTCCACTTCTCCCTCAGGTCACCGCTCTGTGCTCGGCTCCGTCAGAACAAAGTGTCTGCGAGTTACAGATGTGTATTTAATTCCAGGTATTAGTCCTAGCTGACACTTGAGGGATCAGCCGCTGTGGTTTTGGATCGGGTTAAATCCAGGAATACAATACATCAATATTAGCTGCGACGCAGCCCAAAAAGCTTTATGGTTGAAAGGTAAGATAATTCGATTTGACCACTGGCTCGAAGCTGAGATAGCTGAGCTGCCGTCGCCATATCTGATTCGCAGAATGAATAAAACACTGTGTTTGAGACAGAGAGAAAAGGTTTTTGGGAAAAAGCTATTTGTCCCCCCTTCATGTGTGTTGGTCTTTGTTCTTGTCTCTTTTTTCACCTGTATCTTCTTCATATTTGCTGTCTGTAACCCCTAGTCATTATTGTTCCAATAACTCTTTCTTTATATTTCTTTCTCTAATATACTCTTTAATTCTCTCTGCCTCCGCTCTACCTATTCCTCTTTCTCCTCTTTAACTTTTCCTTGATTCTACGGGCTTTTCATCCTTCTTTGTCCAATTGTCTCTGTCTTTTCTCTTGTCCTGTCGTCTCTCTGCCTTTGTTCGTTTGGTTTCAACCAAGAGCAAAATCTTCAGTCTGACTTTGGGAGGAACAAAGGGAGACAGACAAGAAAACCAGAAAAAAAAAAGCCTTCCGAACATTGAAATAAAGCACAAATAGCTACTGGTCAGTATCGCTCATCTGGGAGACTGTGCCTATCTTCTATTTGTATCCAAATGCAGACACAACTGACACACAGTCTGTATATCACCAGCCTGACTACTGACCACTCAGATCACTGATAAAACAGCATCATCAGTCCGACAGGATCTTGACAGAAGTCCTACTGAATTTACAATATCAGCACCAATAAATATATTGATACATATTTTATGTGAGGCACATTCTCAGAAAAGTAAAAACTACTCACTGTTATTTTAAAGACAGCAGCTACTGTTGCTGCTATTCACCCTATTTAAGCCTTACTTTTAAGATTTGAAAATTATTATTCTAGTTTTTCTAAAATTTGTTTATTTTAACTTATTTTGTTCTAGTTATGTGAATGTGTTTGACTTTGTTGAATATCACTTTTAACTGTTGCTGAAACTGGTTTTCCTGCTTATACTATCACCTGACAGTTTTATCTCATCTCAATACTGATTTATGTTCATTTGTGGTTCTGATTGTGTGGCTTGTAATGTTGACAGCCTGTCTCTGTTGCTCGTAGCTAGAAACCCCAGTGTTGTGAAAAAGCATGCATTGCTCCCTCAGTTTAATATTTTGCTGCCTCAGCTGAAATTTGATTCATAAATGTCAAGTGGTAGGTCACACATCAACAGTGTCTCCATGTGCACCTTCTGTGTATGTGGCAGCGCAGCTTGCAAAGGGCTGGGTGAAAGTGAATGTAAATCAGCGGGTGTGGTGATTATTAAATACTCTCTTAGCCAGTCACATCATTGATAATGACGTGACTTAGGAAATGTCTAACAGATGGAGTCTGGAGTGTTTTTCATCAGGTAGTTATGATAATGACAAAATAAAAAAATAAGGAAACTGATTTGGTGATGACTACATCAGACTGACATTGTTTTACCAATGATACTAATTATCCCACCTTGTACATGATCAGATAGTTTATTAATTAATGTTGCACAGCAGCTGTTGCACCATGATGTGTTTCATGAATAAAAAGTTTGAAAAGAGAGAAGTCATGAGAACTGGAAGTCTCCATAAAAAAAAGAAGCAGAATAGCAATCTTATATGTGTAGAGGTCTGTATGGTTATACTGTAGCAGCCTGGTGTTGTTTTCCATCTAATGAAGGTAAACGCAGTGAGTGGCCACGTGTAAGAGGCTGCAGATTCATCAACATATCATGTCTCTTTTTACCGGTATGCACACAGATTAAAACACTGAATGCTGCCTCTACCTGACCACGTGTAATTAAACACAGAAAAGTACGGATGCAAGATGTTTTATTTTTAATCCCAAAATTCTCTTTCTGTGGATTTTCTGGTTCTGTAACATCACACTGCTTCCTCCTTTTTTTTTCCCTCCACAGAGAGTCACAGTTTGATGGCTTTGAATGTAAACAAATGTCTTTTTTGGTTAGTTGCTGAAGCGAAGGATGCTGTAGTTTTCCTTGGAAGGACATACTGCTGAGTAAGTTAAACAGTGAACAAGAAAGGAAATCGCCCTCCCCCCAAAAAATCATCTTTACATGTCAGTGTTTTGGCTGCTGTGATGTCACTGTTGCTGGTCACACAGCTGTTGTGTTTTATGATTAATGAGTTGTATTGTCACCGCAGTGCTGTTAGCTACCGAACCTGGCGACGCTAATATCTACACACAACTGTTAATGAAATGTGTGAGAGTGTGCGTGTGTGTTCGCATAGAGAGAAGCTCCTTTTTCTATAGGATGACATCAGTTTGTTTTGGATCGTGTTGTGTCTGTACACTCAGTGACCGTTGCTAAGGTCACTTTGTTGCTTTGTCTGTGTGTGTATGTGAAAGAGACAGAGGGATAAATAGAGCTGCATCATGAGTTTGTTAAACTGTGCAAACACATTAGTGTTTCAGTGTGTATGAAGATACTGTAGGCTACTGTACACAAAAAAAAACATTTAATCATTTAACATTTAATTCAGTGGAAAATCTTAAATGTTGACACACAGCCTCTTTAATCATTAAAGTAAATTGTTAAAAAATACAACACTCAATAAAGAAATCACCTGTAAGCTTGTGCTTCCCAATATTATTTAAACAATGGTTTAATGAGCAAAGGCCTCTGCAGAGCAGAGAGGCTGCTTACAGTTTCATTTTCATGTGCACAGGAATGTCACTTCAGGTAATATTGTTAATATTTAAGCAGCAAAACCAAAAACTATATTAAACAGACAGGAAGGAGGAAACTCTCCAGAGGAAATTTTTTTTAGGCAACTCGGATAGAAGTTTACATAGTTGTGAGAAAGACCTTTTGGATGTGTAGAACACAAAATATTTATTAAGATTAGATCCTGTCAGATTACAACAATGAATGAAGTTACAGCGGCTGTGTGTAAATGCGCACAGCATCTCTCTCTCTCTTATGGGTGGATGTCTCAGATAAAAATACTGCGCCACTGACTTTAGACCAAGTTTTCATGGGTCAGTGACACAATCATATTCTTCTGTCTCAAGAAACCAATGTGCCAACAAGGTGCCAGAGCACACCGCCTTTTAAAACCAACACAATAATGAGCGCAAGTAATTGCCACTTACATAACCTGGGTACTGGGCAACAGAAGTAATAATGACATCTGTGCTGCGCTGTGCACCGCTTTGCATCAGGCAAAAGATAGATCCCTATGTTACTGTAGGCAACAAATGAGCTGGGCAAGCGGGCAACATAACTGGGCAATGCAGTCTCATGGCAGAGGTGAAGATGCTGAAGAGGATATTGATGGTGAAGCCATGAGGAAAAAAAGAGAGGGCAACCGAGCCAGACACAGGTAGTAAATGATGGAGAGAGCTTTGTGAAACAAAAGGCTGCAAGACAGACACCAAGCTGGGCTTCTTACTGTTGGACTAGTCTGTAATGTTTGCTGGCTTGCTATGGCTTGTGCTGTTGCACTGGTTTGATGTTTAGCTGGAGGTTTAACCACTTTCTCTACTAAGTTAAGAACAGACGATGCATGTTACATAAGCAACATTTTGGTTTAAGATCTAAGTTTCTGCAGTGGACATGTTTAGCTTAGCTAAGCATGGAGACTAAAAATAGCATGGAAAAAGGTTTGGCCAAAAGTTCATTTTAAATGGTTGGCTCCTGTCTATTGGTCTTTGGTTTGATAATGTGCATTTTGGAGTTCCATCTATCTGTGTGTATCTTTTGTGGGGTTATTTACTGCATGTCATCTGTTTTATTTGCTGCAAAATGAATTTCCCTTAAAGGGACAATAAAGTTAAGTGGCATGATAGATCCCTCAACACCTTAAAACTCACTTGATTTAGATATTTGATTCAATGTAAAGAACCAAATAATGTTTTTATTTTTCCAGGGTATCTGCATGTGTGTGTGTGTGTGTGTGTGTGTGTGTGTGTGTGTGCATGGGATGTGGGTTGTCTTTGCTAAATGTTGTAGTTTAGTGTTAGTGTGATAAAACATCTCTTAGCACAGCAATGTGACTTATAACACATAGTCAGCATCACTAATCCATCTTTCTAACACACATACAGAGCTAGGCCTCCGTTTGTCATATTTTTCACACATACTTAACACACATTACACGCATTTTACACACATAACACACTTGAGCACTTACTCACACAATGGCACAAATGTATTCACATGTAGGCCCAAGCTCAGGCTCGCACACACACACACACACACACACACACACACACACACACACACACACAGCTGGCCCTTTTGTCACTTAAATGCAGACTGTATTATGCAGAATGCATACACACATTTAAACACTCACATGTGCACTCCCACTTGCAGACCACAGAATGATAATTTGAAAAATACAAAACCAGAAAAATCTTCTCTGCAAGGGATTGATTTTTTTTCTATCTTTAATCCTCTTTCTTTCATTTTTCTTTTCGTTGCCGTTTTCTCAGCAGTCGTAATTAAAAACACCTGGATCGACTTCTCTCTTCTTTCCTCTGTCCTTCCTTTCTGCCCTCGCTCTCATATCATCCCCTTCTCCAAAATCTCTTCCTCGAAACAAGGCTTTGGTCCTGCAGCCTCTCTCAAAGGCTCTGAACACCTTCATGTTTTTTTTATTTGTGAAACGATAATAATAAGAAAACAGACGGTTGATTAACTACTGATTGATTAATACTGAAAATTTTCCACAGTTGTTACTAGTTGCGGTGGGAAGAATTATTCTGTTACCCAACACGCAGCTGAAACCAAGTGGAAACTGCAAGGCAAGATGTGTAATTGCTTTTACTTGAATTAAAAAAACAATGCACCCTGTTTTTGGGCCTCGATTGGATACTTTGTATTGCCGTAACACACATTAAAAAAAGGACATGATTCTATCTTCTAGCTGCAAACAACAATGCAAGTCAAGGAGACAAGGCAAATTCCCAGAGTGAATTGTTGAACTGATAATCTGAATATCTAATGATGCCATTTAATCAGATGACATGTGAAAATGTTTGTCTTTCCACAATGTTTTCTTTTTCCTTTCTCAGGCCAGTATCCCTATGATTTACGTCTGTATCGTACGTCACAATTTATGCACAATGCCACTACAGGAAGTACTGCACTCTTTACTGTAAGTACCGAGGTGGAGAGTGTGATGGTTGAGGTGATGATTGGGTGTGTATGATTTCATAGGAAGAGATTGGAGTTTGGTCCTCTCCCAGACCTACAATTAACAGTGTTATTAATTGTAACCTCAAATTTTTTTTCATAAACTTAACAAAGCATTTTAGTTGCCTAACCCAAACCATACTTTAGCCATATTTTATTTGCCTGAACCAAAATCTTTGCATAAACTTAACCATACCAGGACAGTACAGTGGAGCAGTAGTTAGCACTGTTGCCTTTCTGCATTGGTTTTCTCAAAGCGCCCTATGTCCAGGGGGTCCCCACCTCCTCGCCCAGTGTCAGCTGGGACAGGCTTCAGTAACAGCAACCCCTCAAGGGTAAGAGGTTATAGATACTGTATATACTAGCCATATCATAATTCCCATTTGAAGATATTGCAGAAAATGCAAATTTGAAAAACACCGGCGATGGATGAAGAGAGAAAACCTGTTGGGATTGAATGTAATCTGGGGTTTTGCAGAATCATCCAATAATGACGTTCTGGTCTGGCGATAGGCTTGTTAATTTAAAACGGCTTGACTAGAAGTTTAGAGCAGTGTGATGATGTGAAGATATTGTAACTGACCTGCTGTCATTCTATTTTTGACACAGTTAACTGTTTGTTACCGATATTGGGAATGAAAATTACATTTCAGATATTTACCTTTAGTTTAGTCTTTGTCACAGAACAACATGTGAGGGTTACTTTAAAGGGATAGTTCGGGATTTTTGACATGAATCTGTATGGCATCCTCATCACCAGTGTCATGCAATCACACTGACTTACCCCTGGCAGCGTCCTGTGAGCAGAGTTCTCGTCCAGCTTCGGTCAAGCCGAGTAGTCCGGCAGGTTTGCTAGAC
>JAJHUR010079765.1:11513-24807 GCA_027495735.1 Lutjanus campechanus | reverse complement strand
ACAATGAGAGTTCCCCATCTGCAGCGGGATATTTGCTCCCTGTCACTCCTGAGCAGCCCCTCCCTCCCCCTGACAGACACACACGCACACACACACACACACACACACACACACACACACAGTGTGAGGGGGGGTAAGTGCTTGTTAGTGTGGGGAAACTTCATCATTGTTATTGGGGAAGTCACTTAGCGATATTGCTTTTTCAATTCTTCATGCTGATAGGACTGGACGTCTCCCATTAGCAGACACAGAGAAGCGGCGTCATCTCCACCTGATTATTCTGCTCTCTGTTGTCTAAAGAGGTCATGAACCAAGAGACAAAAAGGTGGTGCAACTTGTATTTGAAGGAAAATTGTCTTTAGTTTGTTTCTAAAACCTGGAATCAGTCAAATCATCAGTCATAGACACCTCAGTCGATGAGAGCACTACAACAGGATAAAAAACTTACAAAATTACAAAAATACAACCTACAAAAATGCACAGTGAATTAGAGCTGCAACAATTAATCAATTATCAATCAACTATTAAATTAATCACCGACTATTGTATTTTGATAATCAATTCATCATTTTGAGACATTTTTTAATTTTTAAAAATATCAAAATTCTCTGATTTCAGCTTCTTAAATGTGAATATTTTCTGCTTCCTTTACTCCTCTCTGACAGTAAACTGAATACATTGAAGATGAGACATTTGAGGACGTCATCTTGGACTTTGGAAAATACTGAGCAACATTTTTCACCATTTTCTGACATATTATGGACCAAACAACTAATTGATTAATGGAGAAAATGATCAACAGATTAATAAATAATGAAAACAATTGTTAGAAGAAAGACTTATCTAAAGTAAAATAAATAAAATTACACAAAAAACTTTCAACTGACGAGACTGACAGGATCAATTAATCGATTAGTGGGTAAAATGATCAACAGGTCAATCGGTTTCTTTACTCCTGTCTGGGCAAAACTGAATATCTTTGGGTCGTGGACAAAACATAAGACATTTGAGGACGTCATCTTGGACTTTGGGAAACACCGATCAACATTTTTCAACATTTTATAGATCAAACAACTAATCAGTTAATCAAGAAAATAATCAACTGACATTTCAAAGAGGAATTATAAATGACGGGAATCAAAAATGTATTAATTAAACTTTAAAATAAAACCCTTGTGACAACATGCACAAGTGGTTAACAGTTGAGAGAGGCTCAAACGAGTGGTTGGTGAACAAGTTTCAGTTTAAGGCTGAGCAATATATTGATTATATGTTATATATGAGTATGAATGAATGAATGTGTGATATAGCAGATGACCACATCTGCATATTCCAGTTGTCAGTGTTTCCTCTGGTTGTCACTGACGTGTGGTCACGTTACTCCAGTCAGCCACAAAGCATGAAGATAATAATAATGATTCATCAATATGGATCAATATATCAATTCAATGTTCATGCAAAATCAATGATAAATGCAACACCTTTATTTTGAAATTCTCATGGCATGTCAGTGTCACAAATGTCTGCAAGAGGTTAGTCATAAAACTTCTGAATCATAATTTAGTTACTTTTTGTGAGTTGGCATAAATCTGATTATGTTAAATCTCACAATAACAACAAACGTCCAAGGTTACCCACAAATCCGACTTCCTTAAAGGGGGAGGGCTCAGCCAGTAACACAGGTACAGTGGGTGTGTAATTCAAGTCTGTTACTTGAATAACAGGAAATACTTAATTAAATAAATATTCCACCACAAGTAAAAGTTCTAAATGTATAAATATAAAAGTATACATGAATCGACAATGAAAATAATTGTTGGTTGTAGCCCTAATATAAAGGGCTCATTCTAAGGTTACAAAAACACAATGATTCTCATTTTCAGGTGATTATACCCTTATGACAAAAATTGCAAAAAAAATCCCCTAAATCTGATACACTGTAACTCACTGTCATCAAATATAATGCCAGAGATACACTAACCTCACAAACAGCAACAACAAAGCGAACATCAGCTGTCAGAATAAAAGTTCATGGGTATATAAACTCAATTAAGATCTCAATTAAAGAAACACTTAAATTATATTGATCACACTTACTGTTTTCATTATACTTTAATTTTCCAGTATGGGTCTTAACCCATCAGTCAGCATTATCCAACTGCGCTCTAATGTAACGGTTAGGACCATCTCATTAAATCATCTCCTCCCTCTGTCCCATTAGAATTACGCTGAATCATGAGAGTGCACTTTACAGACTTTTACTGAGTTAATTAGACTCAGTGCATTATGAGAGCTTAGATCACTACATCATTACTGTGTCCATGGCTGTTGTGTAGGTGACCATGAACTAAGACCCTCCTACAAACAATCAATAGAGGATCAATCAAGAGGATGTGCCATACGGGCTGACGTTATTGCTACATAATGAGAACAACTGATCCAGCTCTGCAGAGAGAAGCCTCTCAGTAAACAAGCCTTTACTGTGAAATCCTGGACCTGCTGTGAAAGAGAAATGCTACTGTTTTATTCCTGTGAGCATGTGGAGTGAAACCAGCACAAACTAATTACCCCTTACTGCCTGAGCTGAGGGCAACATTTGGCGGCCTGATACAGACATATAAGGCAAGAGGAGCCTGCTCCACTGAACACACAGAATCTGATGGAGGAGGAGGGAAACTTAGATAACCCAGACATTTGGAAAAGCCAGGAGGACTACAGTCAATCTGGGAAGTCATGAAACAATACAGATAATGATGATTAACAGTGTGATGAGGAACTTCATATTGAAACTGCTTCATTTTTACATCAGTCAGTCTGATAAAACAGTAATTCTTACATTTGTTTTCAAAATAAATAACAGTGATGTAGTTAAAGAATGTTAATTGGCCAATCAGCAACTATTTTGACAACTGATTCATCATTTAAGTAGAGCCAGAACAATTTATCAGTTGGCCAATATTATCAGTCCCATACTGGCCTGTCACAGCTATATAAGGCTGCAACTAACAATTATTTTCTTAGTCGATTAATCGGTTGATTTTTTTCGTAATTGATCGATTAGAAGATGGTTGTTTTAAAATGTCAGAAAATGGTGAACGTCTTGTTTTACTCTCAACCCAAAGACATTCAGTTTACTGTCAGAGAAGAGTAAAGAAACCAGGAAATATTTACATTTAAGAAGCTGAAAAAAAGGGATTTTTTTTTCTTTTTTTTCTTAAAAATGACCCAAACAGATTAATCAATTATCAAAATAGTTAGCATTTAATTAAATAATCAATTAATAATCAATTAATGGATTAATCGTCGCAGCTCTCAGTCATTATAAACATTATAAACATTTGAATCAATTTCCATGACAGGCATTCTCTGGTTCCAGCTTCTGAAATGTGAGAATTTTTTGCTTGTCTTTGTCATTTATGATTATGAAGTGAATTTCATTGGGTTTGGGACTGACAGTTGGCTAAAATAAAGAAGATGCTAACTTGAGCTCTGGGAAATTGCATTGTATATGGGGCATTTCTCATTATTGACTGAAATTTTGTAGATTAGATGATTATTAAGTTAATGGATAAATCAATAGTAAGATTAATCAATAATCAGGGTTTTCCCTGGATGTTTTTGAGACAATGGTGGCAAAGGCTGGACAAAAATGCATGACATGCACAATGTACACTTTTTGCTGAAGTGACAAAATCACTATTTCACTGAAGAAACTTTGGACATATATCATATAACATAAAACACTTCTGTGCATGTTTCCCTCTTTTTTTGTTGAAAGACGAACAGATGTGAACAGATCCAACAAGTCAAAAAATGCTGGATTTTGATTTTTTTTTTAAATAAAAAGCACTAAAATCCTTTAATGCAGTTGTGTCTTATTTGTCCAGTGAAATAGGCCTTATGATGCTTGGTATTGATTTGGAGTTACTGGGTCACAGAATACTGAAAAAACTGTGATTATTTTCTATTCAAATATTTATGTAAGAGAAATCAATTACACATTAACTAGTAAAATAGGCGTGCTACATGAGACCAATTTAGTACAATTTTTTAATCAAAACTTTTACCACCATGTGAAAATCAGCACAAAGGTATTGGGGGAAAAAATCATTTTTGTTGCAATGTTCAACAGAGGTGGCAGCTCATGATACAAAGGTGGCCACCCTTTGTCTTAGATATGCAGGGAAAACCCTGATAATGGAAAAAAGCCATTAGTTGCAGCTATAATTCAAATGGCAATGTATGTTTTAAGGGAGTATGCTTTAAACCCAGCTGCAACCCATGTTACAGAGTGCTGGGTGAATTGATACCAGTGCTGTCACCCTTTATTCTAAATTCAAACTTCTGTTCAAACATGGGGAAAATGTGATATTTAACCTGTATGAGCTGTTTGAATTCAGTCTTTAAGTACAACAGAGAATCTGAAGTAGTCTGCCTTGTGACTAACAAAGATGAGGCTGCTGACTTTGTAAAAAAAGCAGCTCTTTACTCTTCAACCACCACAAATCTGAGGACTCAGCTGCTCGCTGCAACATCCAACGTACAACATGGCCTGACTGCAGGCTGCACCACACTCATCCTCAGGAGCCGCGCCAGACGCTCGTAAAAAGCCCATCACTGATAAGACAGATTTATATGGAGGAGGATACGCAGCCCACTGGCACTGTTTCAGGATAAAAATGCAATTGTAGCCACCATATAAATTCCAAGTGGCACCACAATGTCAAGACACATAGTGCAGTGGTATGCCACCACACAGGGAAACATACAGAGCAGATGTTTCAGGAGAGGCTCAGTAAATGGAAGTGAAGAAAGATCACAAAGAATAGTGTGATTGGTTACAGAGATAGTCCAGAGTTACAGTAATGGAAAATTTTACTGTATTCCCAGAGTCAGAAACTAATAAATGCCTTTGGGCAGACCTTTTTTAAAAGGGAAAGTTCAACCAAAAATCAAAAATACGTATTTTTCCTCCAGCTTCTAGTGCTACTGCGTGTAGTGCTACTGTTTTGGTGTGAGCAGAATTTGGGAGACATCAGCCACAGAGTTGTCTGCCTTCTCTCTAACATAATGGGACTAAATGGCACTCAGCTTGTGGAGCCCAAAGCACTAAAAAACTTTGAAAAACTTTCCAGATATCATGACCTGATTCCTCAAAATAATCCGCAGACCTTTTTATGAGCAGTTTCATGTAGGAACTACTTTCTTTCTGCAGTAGAATCGACCGGAACTACTTTCTTTCTAATAGTAAGAAAGCAGCTCCTACATGAAACACATCAAGGTCTGTGAATTATGCTGAGTAACAATGTGTTTGGTGCTTTGAGCACCACAAGAGTGCCATTTAGTTCCATTATATTGGAGAGAAAGCAGACATCTCTACAGACATATCAGCATATATCTCCAAGAATCTGCGACTCACACCAAAACTATCTAGATGGATAAACAGCACTACAGCACTCAATAAAATAAAATCAATATGGCCGAGTGCAATATCCAAATCGCAGAATGTAAGAAAACATGTTTGTTTGGTACAGACCTCAATAAATATCACACCATCACGATTTTCATAGTTTTTTTTTCAGTGAACATGAACTGATCTTTTCCACTAATCGTATCGCATATCACAATTTCAGTCAAAATGATCGCAATATGACTTTTTTACCATGTCGTGCGGCCCTAAACACTTTAAGGGATCAAGTGAAATAACCCAGTACCAAGTAGTGTCAAAACTTGAAACAGTGATACTTGAATTCAATTGTTTTGGTACCCAGATCTGGAAGAAAAATTACTACTTATGTGATGACTGACTGACTGTTTACATTTTGCTATGCATCACGTTTACGAGCGAGATCGTAGTCTGTTTTTAATATTGTGTTATAGAGTTTGGGGAACCCTGAAACACTTTTCTTCAGTCGTGTCTGGAAGGGAACCTTTGATTTGGGAAACTCGCAAGATTTTCTATGTTGTTCCTTCACTGTGACATTGTTAAAATGACCACTTCTCGCGAGATCTTCCGAGGGCTCTGGGTTCCCTTCAAGACTCGACCATCAGTTTCTGGCAGTTGGCAGTGCTGCTTAGCCGAGCGCCACCACTCTTTCCATTGGAAAACAATGGGACAGTCAGCGCAGAGCTTTTTTACCGCTGATCATGTGTTGGGGCTTTTAAATATGTCACTCATAGCACACTCCTTTATTGAGGAACATGATAGTCTGTTTATGAGCCAGGGTGTTTTATGTGCATTTTAAATGAAACTATTAAAGACTTTATTGATCAGTTTTCTTATTTCTATTGATGAAGTGTAGTGCTGCATCGATGAATCGATTATTAAGTGAATATAAAAGTGAATATTTCTTTATTTTCTTTACTCCTCTCTGACAAAAAACTGAATATCATTGGATATCTTTGGGCAAAACAAGACATTTGAGGACATCGTCTTGAGCACTGATCAATAATTTTCACATTGCTCTGACATTTTAAAACAAGCAACAATTAATCGAGAAAATAATAATAAAAAATAATATGAAAATGTGACAGATTGTAACTTTAATTTGAAACTTCCACCACTGATGGCAGTTATCAGTAGTGTATGACCCATGACCCTGATGCTAACTGGGCCATGACACAATCCCACAGTAATAAGCTGTGAATAATATGAAACCCACACAGTGAGGGGAGAAAATAGCTCATCATACGCTCCCAGCGAAGAACAATGTGCCGTGTGTTGATGGCAGCGATCAAAGTGATGAGAGACGAGAAAAATATGTCAGAATCATGATTAGTAACAGCCCTCATTAATATGCATCGTTAGGTTAATGCTGGATGTGATGGTTTCTGAAGGTATTCCTGAAATGTTTGTGCCACTTTTGAATGAATGTTTCTGCACTGAGGGAAGACTAACGGCTACAATGTGCCTTCTGTCACTGACTGTGCATATGTGGGCTGGCATATGGAAATACATGCATTCCAGCCCAATTTCTTATTGTCTCTCTGCCCACCCACCCGTACCCCATCATCTCTGCACTGGGGAGGGGAGGGGCGGTTAAACTGTCACAGCAGAAATATGTGCTGCATTCCCTGAAATCATGGAGAAAATTATTCAGTTATTTGCAGAATGCAGCATATGATCCTCTGCTGATGAAAAACACAGGCTGAGTCCAAGAAACAACTGAGTTTGGTGAACTAATTGCGAGTTATTAGTTTTGCGTCCTGTAGTTGGACGTAGCATTTGCCTCCCTCTGCTCTCAAACTAAACTGTGCACTTCAAGTCATCACTTATTCATGGATTAACATTTTGTGGTTGAACAGCCTGCAGCGTGCACTTTTGTCTCAAGCCGGGGAAATTTGACAAGTTGCATAAGACACGGACAAGTGCACCAGAACATCACCAAATACACAGTCCCACTGCCCAGACATGAAGGGTGTGTTTCTGCAGGACACGGTGCACGCTGACGCTAAGCGAGCAGATATGAACACTGGGATGTAGTGTGAAAACTAGAGCCCGACTAATACATTATACATGACAGTTCTTACATTTTCATTCATATTTCACACATTACTTGAAATGAATTAGTCATCTTTTGATATAAGAAACATATATATCTACACTAATTAATAATATAATTGATATATTTTTACTGATAAGGACAAGACTATGATATTAAATTTAATGCAAGAAGTCAGATTGTTACAGTTACCCTAACCAAGCGCTCTAACAGTGGTTGGCTGCAACTTTAGCACCGGAAAACATAAGTCATATTAATGTGGTGTATCGCAAATAAAAAGTAATCACATTACAGCAGCAGTTACTAATAATGTTAAGATTTGGATATTGTAAAACCAAATTTACAAAGTAGTGAAAACTCAAATGTTGAGTGCCAGCAGAATTTTCTTCTTTTGTGTTCATTAAACTCATAATTTTTGATTAATATGAACTTAAAGGCATATGAAATCATTGAGTTAACTTATTGCAATGAGAGGGGAATGAAAGTTGCATTTACTAAAGTACTAAAGTACATGTAATGCTAACTCTAAATCTTTAAGCTCTGATAACTTCCAAATTTTGAGTCTATAAACTCAAAACAAAATTGTGGCAACTGATTGCCTCAATTTTTTTGAGTAATGCCAACTTAGTCGGGTTTATGTTGTATATTTTACTTATTTTAGTGGAGTTGAAGTTAACGTTTAAAGTTAGTGAAATATGTTCATTTTCTAACAGAAAATATGTCGACAGACAAACATGGTGCTGACTTTGGGCCACTTGGCTCAGGAGCAAATGTAACTTTGTTGTAAATTGTTATTTGTTATGTTACAACTGCCCCTGATGCAGTCATGATAAAATCTAACATGCTAGCTAGCAAAACCTTTATTAGGATAGTTTCTTTATGTTCATTTTAAACCAATCAGATTTCAAACCAACTCAGATGAGATTGATGCGAGTTTTAAGTCTTAGTAATTTGAACTTAAGACAGCAGAAGAAAAATACTTTGCATCCAAATAAATGACTTTTGCACCTCTAAGTACATATATGACGTCCACATCTTTTCCAGATTTTTCCTCCTACAGTTCAGCGACCATTTTCTCTAGATGACTCGGAAAGAAGGTCCAGTGTGCAACTAAATTATATTTTCTGATCAGTTAAAATATTATGTGTTGTTTAGGTTTTAGTAAACTCACAGAGCAAACCAGCTATCGTTAAGTCAGGTTCATGTTAAGTCATGCCAACATTAGCAATTATATGAATTATATCCAACAAACTAAAATGACACACTAAGGTCCCACTATTACATTGTTAAGGAGCAGTATTTTACCTTTAGGTAAAGCAAATGATTTGGAAAACTGGAAACTTTTAGTCGACTTGTCTTAATTTTAAGTTGCAATCACGTAAACGGTCAATTTAAAAGTAATCTGAGTATTAAGTACATCAGACTTAAAGCAAGTGTGTTCATCTAACTTGTTGATTTGAAAAAATTTAATCAGAACTGAGGCTAAGTCGGTCCAACAATTCTCTTTTTTTTTTAGAACATACATATATTGCCAGTCGTGTTTTTCTTTCCAAAAAGATGATTTTGAGGAACAAAAGTTACTTTTTCCCAGCAACCTTTTTTTTTCTACTTTACATATAAACACCATCATTGAACCCCAAAAATCCAGTAGCCTATCTGTTGGGATGTGATACAGACAGATCAACTCAGTAAGATACAACATATCTAACTGGAATGAAGAACTAAACTTAAGTAAAAAAGTAAAATAAATAAAAACAATCCACATTAAGCTCTATAAAAACAAAAACAAAGTTTCATATTGGTGCATATTGAACAACATATATGCCGATAGTGGTATAGACTGACATACTGTGATCGGCCAATATCAGGCTGATAATATGAGCTGACTGATATATGTCTGTCTCCAGTGAACACTTACTTTAACTGACATCCTGTGACTATGTTAATATGAGCTAGACGGGTTGAATTAAAATAAATAAATAAATAAATATTGTCCCCGTAACGCCAGTAAATGGTCTCTATTGGACTGTTTGCATTATGGAGATGGTATATTCTGCTGTATCAGCTATCACAGGTTCTCTTGTTCCAGACTGAGACAGCTCCATACACTTCAGCTGAAGATTTGCACCTCGAACACAAGCTTGTATCTGCAGGGTTATCACCCGACGAAAGAATGCATTTTACAAGAGTAAACCCAGAAGTGCAGCAGAATAAAGACAGAAAACAACTGAATAAACCAGAGAACACTTTGAGTCATGAATGAGAGCAGAGAAACACTTGTTCAGTAAATTCAGCTGTGACTTACTTCAGTGTCTGAGTGAGGAGGAATTCCAACAAGGCAAAAAGCAACTCCATTCATTGGGTTCTCAGCGTGTGGTTGTTGAGTGTAAAGCGAAAAAAAAGAGGACACTTTTCACACTGCTCCGCTGTCTGTCAACATTGTGGACATGTCTGTCTCTCAGGTCCTGTCGTCTGGAGGAGCTTCAGCTTCAGTCCAAACTGAGTGAACGGTCCGCCCGCCTCTCCCTCTCTACACAACGTAAACAGTCCCGCTCCGACCAGCGTCATGTCGCCATATTAAGACACAATAGAACCGGAAGTCTGCCAAACTAGACTTCAAAATAAAGGCGGAATTAAGGCGCGCGCCTTTGGATTGAAAGGAGAGATCCACACACAGTAGTTGAGAATAACGAATTTATGAAGTACTGTGCTTAAATCCATATTTGAAGTACTTTCACATTACTTAAGTATTTCAGTTTTATGCTGTTATTTTATACTTCCACTACACTGGACCCTACTTTTTCCCCACTAAATTTATTTGAGACCTTTACTTCACAAACCACCTGGCAGCATATAAAGTAATTTAAATTATCTCCACCTTTACCAGCAGCAACATTAAAGTGATGTTTACTCATTAAAGCATCACTAATTATAATTCAATAAAATACTATATGTATTCTTAAATGGGCTATTCTGTTACGTTGTTTAAATTTTGTTAGGTCATTTTTGTCTTCTAACATCTTTTTATGTTGTGCTCATATTATTATGTTTCCACTGTTTTCTTTTAGGGGCAAAAAAATGCATGGGAAAAAAAGTGATGAATATTGATTTTTGACAGAGATTTACGGGGGGTGACTTATTCTGTTTTCTTTCCTGAGAATTTAAAGTCAAATTAAAAGTATTCAACATAGAAATGCTGTTGCAGCGTACTTATTATTTTGTTATTTTCATTCTTTAAAAGACACCAAAATGACGGAAACAAAGTCTCTGAAACTCATTTCTTTTGGTTTTGAAATCTTCCCTATTTTGAGGTCCCAAGGTTGACAAATTTGGTCACATGATTAAATAGTGACTTGACATTGGACAAAATCAATATACATAATACCCAGCGATCACCATTGCATATCTGAATATGAAAAAAATACAGAAGATAATAATTTGTTTTAAGTTTTTACATCTTATAAGCACATAAATTTGCACTGGCCACCCCTGAAATCTGATTGGCCACCCCATTATCCTCAAGTATGATTGGTTCTCTGTCCAGTGAAAGGTGGGATTTTAGTTTGAACCAACTGTTTGATGAGTATTTTTAAATATGCATTGTTTTCTTTTCTATTTGGCCTACTTTTATTATATTATTTTTTACAAAGTTAATTTACTTAAATAAGAAATCATAAAAATAAAAGTATTTTTCATAATGTTGAGGATGAATTTAAGTCTCACAGGTCACATGGGAGGTACATGTTTTTTACTGAGGACTTAAAGAATGAAGTAAAATTTTATATTATATTTGTATGGTGCCACTCTGTTGTCATGTGATTGGTTTTAAAATGTTTTTTTTTAATGAAAATTTTAAACACAGGAATGTAAGAAACTGCCACCCCTGCATAAGTCAGTGCCCCACTTGGGCCACCCCAGTCAAAAAAGTCTGGAAACATCCCTGCTACATGCTTGGAGAGGGAGTTCAGACGAGCTCACCACTAGATGCCACTAAATCCTACACACTGGTCCTTTAACTTTATTTTATCAGGCTATCATTGTGGCTATTATCATTGTGGCTATCAATCTGGTCTGGCTGTCAACAATACTCAGGTACAAGTTGTCTTTTTTTTTAGTTCTCACATTAGGGGTCACCACAGCAGATAATCTGCTCGCCCCAAACCAGGCTCCGCCCAACCCATGGATCTATATATTTGATATGGCACAGGGTTTTACTCCAGATGCCTTTCCTGAAGCAATGCTCCCCCTTAATCTGGGCTTGAGACCAGCAGTCAGAAATGCTCTGGCTTGTGAATCCCCACTGAACCTGGGATTCAGCGTCTTGCCCAAGGACTCTTCCACATGTGATCAGGTGGACGTGGGGATCAAGCTGACAGCTCTGTGATCAAAAGACAACCCGCTCTACCACCTGAGCCCCAGCTGCCCCAGTGTCTTCACACAAGTGACCCACTTTGCAGTTTTTTTTTTTTCACTTGCTAACAAGCATCAGTCAACACTGAAGACACTTTTTCAGAACTTTTCATACAGTCTGCAGCAGCACCAACATGCATCTTGGTCAGACATTTAGTCTCACCTCCAAAACTCACCCAGACCACCAAAAAAGACACCTCATACACTTCTCAAAATAAGCTTGTTAGACCAAAACAAAGACAACAATTCTCACTCAAAAAGCACATATAGTCACTCATAACACACTAACCTAAAAACACTGACAACAGAGAGCATTACATAAATGATTGATTGATTGATTTATCTCATAAACCAGTATTTCATCATTGAATAAGAATAATCTGTATCAACTGTACTAATGTATATGTAACAAGAATAAGTCTCAAATGCAGTACTTGGCTTCATCATCCTTTATTTTCTGTATAGATCTTTGCAGAAAGTAAATTTACTTGTGAAGAACAGAAAGTCTGATTAAATTGCCCGATTAAATTTTGTAAAAATCTGACAGAGTTGACAGAAGTTCGGGCACAACTTTAAAGGGCCGACATTTTCATTTAGAAAATCGATTTTAAAACAAAGATGACTAAAATAAATGTTAGCAGCGGGTATTGTTATTTTTAGTTTTGAAGACTTTTAACACATTTTTAAATTGTTTGAAGTTGTGAATTCTTGTCTGGGACATGGCTGTTTTCTGCTAGTTTAGAAATAAATAAATAAAAACAAAGCAAACAAAAACATTTCATAAATGACATACATTTCATACATAAATATAAATCCTTAAAGACTCAATTTTCACCGGAAAATTGGAATTAGAGTGTTGGTATTAATAGTTTAATAATTTTTTCGTTCAGTGGCTGTATCCTCAGTGTGCATATTTTGTGAATTTGCAGATAAATTCATTAAATATGTTTTGTTTTTTTTCATTGTGATGTAATCTGTGCAACTTTATGTTTCCTTGAAAACCTATTTAATTGATGTTGCAAATTATTAGGCCTTCATTGTAAACTATAGAGAGACAGGGTTACATGGCCAGGTCAAGCTGTAGAGACAGGTCATGTGACAACCTATAGTTTGTCATTTTCCATCAGTGTGTTTCTCAGGTGACCTCTTTCATCAGACTGTTTGTTGTGTGTTTCAACATTTTCTTGGATGTATTTCACTACATTTTGTCAGACTGTCTTTCTATCTGACTGTGTGCGGTGTTATGGAATCTAGTGGGAGAATTGTCATGCCTGAAGGAGTGTGTGAGTGTGTGTGTGTGTGTGTGTGTGTGTGTGTGTGTGGGCATGCACGCTCATGGTCAGTGGAGCGAGAGTCACAGCCCCAATGCTGATGTTGGCCGA
>JAJHUR010079763.1:0-11884 GCA_027495735.1 Lutjanus campechanus | reverse complement strand
CTGTGTTTTATAAAAACGCAGAAAATAACTGAAACGTTTCCCGCCCTCAATATGTCTCCGTTTGTACTTTTTGCCTCGGTTTTCCGCGTAATGTTAACGTACACAGTTGACTAGTTTCATCAGTCCCCGCTCAAATGAGAAATTTACGTAAACCTATTAACGAGGCGTCAACTACTGTGGATAAACTGAGACAGAACTCGTCTTGGAACGTTCGTATTCGAATCTAGAACGTTAAACACCACGCTGATATGAAAAGCGCAGTACAATACAACTGACAACACATGAGGGAAGATTGCATCAGTCAATGAGTATAGTAGGAAGTACACGGTACATGCGGGGGAATTCCGCTAGAACATAACTTAGATCATTTTAAAAAAAAAAGAAAAAGAAAATATTTTAGTGTGACAGTGTAAAACGATGAGGGGGTTTACCTTCAGTATCTTCGGGTTGATGGTCAAAGGACACAGAGGAAAGGACAGAGATGCTCAAGTCGTGGTCGCTGATGAAATATCCCGCTCGTGTGAGAGTGGTGCGGTTTTCATCAGCTGGGAGGGGCGGGAACTATAAACAAACTGACGCAATTGGGAGGAGGTGGAGCTTTCCGCTCATGAATGGAAAAATGGACATAAGAATGTTTGCATTTCTGATTAAACTTTGGGTCAGCATACGGGAGAGCTTGAACTACAACTAAAGAGGAAAGACTACAGATTTTTTAAAAACGCATAAAGTGAACGCGTGTGTTATAGAACATCCTGTGTTCTGAGAACTGTGTGCGCGCGTAGTACGAATGCCCATATATGGCAGTTTGCGTCAGTTTCCTCTCCCCCAGCTATGTATAGGCCGTGGCTTCACAGTCTCTACACTAGTTTATATCCGCTCGCTGCTTTGTTCCACAGATTAAAAGAAAAGGAGGGAAAGACCAAACTGTTTCTTTCATGTGCATTTGCACCCAGTGACCTGGGAATGCTGGAGGATCAGTGGTGGTGTCAAACAATGTCATTTTCAACATTTTGTTTTCATGTCACTCACTGACCGAAGCCTCACCGTGCTACATGTAATCCAAAATCTGAACCTGTGCATGATGAAATTCTGCATCAGGACTGTGGGGGGCGGTTCAGGAATTAGAGACCCAGTGCAGTCCGATGCAACACCAAAACTTTATGGCATCAGACTTCCAGTCCAGTCCAGTTTGATCCAGTGTGCAAGATTTAATGGGACGTATAGAGCTCAACAGTACCGCCCACTTTGTCGGAATTTCCAATTAATTCAGTCAATTGACATTTCAGAAAATCCTCATAGGAAGAGTTTTAGGTCCTGGAAGCAAGCCAGCTAACTGCGGGATGACTTGTGATGATTGGGAAATAGAGGTACAAGATTGTGTAAATAACTATTTTAAGAGTGAAGAACTACTCATCCCAGCCCAAAGCCATTGTGAATGATGACTGCTTCTTCTCAAATTTAACTTTTGTCATTATTATAGTGCTTTCACTATTAATAACAGATCTGTTATATGTTGTAGCTTGTGTTGTGTGTGTATATATAAATTATGTTCACTGCAGCATAAGGACATTATTAGCACAATTCATATTAGCTACCAAAGGAGCTAGTCTGCAAGTGGATGTTTACTGGGCAATTATTTCCATAGTGACACCGAGGTCCGCCAATCAAAGACCTGGCTGTTACAACTTAGAATTGAACAACTTAGAATTTTTCAAACAGTGGCTCCTGACCTTTAACATTTTTCAAGAGTTTCACAGCCACCATATGTTCTCCTACACGTTTGGAAGGGGAGGGTGAGTGAGTTGGTTGCAGTCTCACCGCTAATCTACTGTATATGCCACTAAATCCTACACGCTTTAAATCAGCGTTTTACATCACAATGTAAAACCTGATTTTCTTTTGTTTTTACATAAAACAAACTTAATATAAAATGCATTTTTGAAAAGGATCACCTAAATTAACTTTTTTAAAGAGCTGCGACCAGAATATTTTACAGTTTGTAGGCAAAACATTTGTTGGCAAAACAATCACACCATAACACACCAACACCATATGGCATTTGGCCATATGACATTTTTGAAAAGGATCACTTAATTAAAAAAAAATTGTAACCAGAATATGTATGGATTTGGACAGTTTTGTAACATTGACAAAAAATCTCTGATTTGATCAAATCACATTATCTTAACATTTTTTTTCTGAGCATCCAAAATCCTGCCTGTGAATGATGAATTTCTGTCACATCATGAATATAACTGAGGGGGCCCTAAAAGCAATCCAATGCCAACACTATGTGGCATTAAACATTTTTGAGGATCACCTAAAAAGTGTGACCAGGATATTGTTGAACATTTTGCAGTTGAAAAATAAAGAATTGTAAAATAAATCAAATTATGTATTTGAGTCCTTAAAGTGCTCAGAAAAATGGAAATCTGAACATTGACAAGATCGTGTGATTCAGTCAATTGTCCAACCTGTAATAACGTATCATAACTTATTATGTAACGTTTACCTGAGCTGCGTGTTGAGCCATCTCATGGAAAATACGTGTTTATCCGAGATTCTTGTTTTGGACCGAAACGGATGTGGGACTGAATGTGTCAATCCATCAGATGTACTTTCATTATTATTTGCAAAGTTATTCAGAGCTGCCAAAATGTGTTGCAAAACAGTGAAAAGGGATGTGCAACTTATGGATTTCGTGGAAATGCATAAATAATCTTTATTAAACAAATTTGTCATTCTTTCCCGTATGTTCTTTTTTGTTCTGGGGCAAAAAATAAAAATGCTGTGGCCCCTCTTGACTCCCCGTTTGATTTAGTTAGACACTTTTTTGTTTTTAGGAATATGCTCCATATACATTTGGACACTGCTCCTCTACAACGCAGACTGACAATACAGGTAATAAAACACCATCCTGAGAATTCAAAATGTGTTGTAGTGCTTTAGTGTTGCATATTTCCAAACAAATTTTAAGTACATCATATAAGGCTGCACAATTAATCGAAATTGTATTGAAATCGCAATATGGCCTTCTGAAATTTTTTAAATCACTGGAGGCGCAGTATTTGTTTCCAGCAAAATGTGTGACAAAAATTATTTTAAATTAAATGTTGTGCTGAAGAGACGTCCTGGCCTGCACATCATTTTCTACAGGCTTAAGAAAACATCCCCATAATAATAACACTATAATCATTTTAATGAGTTTTTTTTAATATATATTTAAAAATTGGAATAGTGTAAAAAATTAGCAAAAAAAATATTTTTAAGAGGTGTTGGGACGAGGAAGGGTTGTGATCAGGGTTGGTTTTTATTTATTTTTTAACTCTGGATGAATATTGCGTTGTAAATAGACTTGGGATAGTTACTCACTTATTGTTTTGTTTGTCTTTTATATCTCTTTTTTGTTTGTTTGTTTGTTCTTTGGGGAACAGAAGAGATTGTTTTGTCAACTACTTTTTCGAAGGTCAAGAACAAACTTTGAGTCTGTACCTCAAACATTCTTGACACTGGGAACAGTATGTGTAACCAAATAATCTAAACTCTAATGTCCAGTAACTAGCTTTTTATAACCTTTTGACTGCATGTCATGGTCATCGTCAACAAATAGAGCTTGCTTAGATCACCCAGGCTGACACAAACCTGTACTAATAGACAGGGTGTGTCAACACTGAACTTGTTAACATCACTTTTGACTCAAGCCACAGGATACAGATGTACTTTCATTATGATGAACCAGTGAGGTCAATCAGAACTACCGTAATCTGTTGCAAGACATTGACAGAAAATGTGGAAATAATTGCGTTTTTGGAAATGTATAAATAATCTTAACTGATGAAATTTGTCATTTGTTCCTGTTTGTTTTTTTATTATTGATGCCAGGGGTTATAGTGTGATTGCATCCGTGCGTACGTGCGTGAGTGAGTGTGCGTGCGAGTGATCAACAAACCTCTCATCTTGTCCAGAGCTTATCTCGCAAACTAACCTAACCAGACAGATGTTTTTTGTGCCAGTTTATGCCTGTATACTGAAGGACCTCAGTGATTCACAATTGTTGAAAAACCTTTTTTAATGGCTCCGCACCAGCGACAGCCGAGGCCACAGGCATTATGTTTGCAGGTCATCTTATTCTTGTGTACGTGATATCTCAGGAATGCTTTGAGGGAATTTCTTCAAACTTGGTTCAAACATCCACTGACAGCTGACTTCTCAGTCTTCTTAACCAGTCGCTAAGGGCCACAAGTGATCAACAGCTTTTTCAGTTTGAAGTCTTGTTTCAGCCAGAGACCACATTATATGTGGAGGTCATGCTGATGCTGGTGCAACTTTGCAAATCTCAGCTGGTTGCATCTGACAGTTGTGGCGACATTGCAGTAGGTGCATCACCATCTGTCGCCTGGCGGGGAGCTGTACTCTACGGTGATTTTTTTTAAAAATTTGACAGCTACTGTTTCCAAGACCAAAAATGAACTTTGAGCCTCTACCTGAAACATTCTTGACGCTAGGCACGGGAAGTGTGACAAAATGGACCATTCCTAAGCTCCGCCCCTTTTTGGACTGCGCTCCAATAACAAATGAACAAGTTTGGTACCCAGCAGAACCTCAGCCACTTTACCTTTTCCTGTGCTTAGATATGCACATGCATATTGACAGAAAAACTCACTTTGAAGATAGTTAAAAGATGTTTCTGGGGGACCTGCAACAGCAACATATACAGTAGTCACATCTTAAGTCGGCTAATGTGCTAATTAGCTAGATAAAAACTGCTGCTCATTCTGCATCCTGTGGATAAAATATTATGGTTGAAATGTTTAAATTCCCTCCCCCCACGCAGTCCTCCCCAGACTCGAGGAGGCTCAGGCAGGCTGCAAGAACACTGCAGGAGCTCAAGATGGGCGGCAACATTGTAATATATATATATATATATACATACAGTATATATATACATATTATAATATAACGCTATATGATGTTTACACTGAATGAAATATTCAAACCCACGTTTTTATTGCTGCCATCAATATACAGTTACATGTAAGGATAATGTTCATTATTACATGTCTTTATTAAATACTCAATTCTGATTGGTCAGTATATAATAGGTCTTTTATTTCTGTAAAGAACAGACTGTTGCTATGGACACAGTTCTATTCATGGACTCTGGAAGAGCAACAAAATCATTTTAAAATCACTAAAATCATTTTAAAATTAATATTTGACTTAAATTATTGATTTTTTTTGGATAAGTACCCATGTAATAAGTGGAATAAGGCACAGTGAGCAGGTCTCTATTCCAAACTAAATTTCTTCAGGATGATTTAACTCTTTCAGGGGTTTGTCTCACAGCAATGACCTGCTCACTGTACATTATTCCACTTATTACATGGCTAAACAAAATTTTAAAATACATAATGATTTGACACAAACTATTAATTTAAAAATTATTTTATTGATTTAAGAAAAATTGTATTGCTCCTCCAAAGTCTAAGATCTGAGCTGTCTCCATAGCAACAGTCTGTTCTTCATAGCAACAACAGATCTTAGAATGTTGAAACTGACCAATCAGAATCGAGTATTTAGCAAAGCCATGCAATCAGTGGGAACTATGGGTTCATACTTAACCTGTAATAATGTATCATGACTTACTGTGTAACTGTTGTACACCTTTTCATACCTGAGCCGTGGATAATATCAAACCCACCTGAACTCTGTAGAGATCAGGGTCAAAGGTCAAACGTCACATAACCTGTGTTGAAACACTTCGCAGAAAAATATCTGTTTGTCAGATGTTCTTGTTTTGGTCAGAAAAAGGATGTGGTTGTGTAAATATTGGCATTGCCAACACAGCACAGGGAGTGTCTCCATCAGTTTGTCCTCAAGTCACAAGCGGGCAGATGAACTTTCATTATTATGAACCGGTGAAGTCATTCACGGCTACATGAAATGTGTTGCGAGACACAGTATAGAAATGTGGAAATACTGATTTTGTGGAAATGTGTAAGTAATCTGTCATTCTTTTCCATATGTGTTTTTCGTTTTGTGTCATAGCTACCAATCCAGCTCCAGTTTGTCCTGCAGCTGTTTTTAAAAATGTGCACCATGTACATTTTGACATAACTCCTCTACAACACGAGATAGATGGCCAATAAAACAGGATGTGCCTGAAGGTTTTAAATCAGGGATACTCAACTTGCGGCCCGCAGACCAAATCTGGCCCCTGATAGGTCGTCAGATGGCCGTCGAACCATTTTCTAATCCACAATGAAAATAAACTGAATCATATTGGTTTTCCCAGGAAGGGGAGGATACACTCGTGTATTGTGATATTATATTTAGTGATACTGTATCAAATAAAAAGAAAAAAACACTGTATGATGATAGATTCATGTCAGTGGTTCATTCTGTCTTGTGTTTAAACCCCCGACTGTTAGATGGCAGCCATGGTTCTTGATCTTCACTGTTCTGATAGAACGAAACAGTGAACTTTTAACTCAGATTTTATACGGGAGTGTGTTCCTTAGACACTCTTAGAAATAAAGATGCTTACTAGAATCATGAAGGGTTCTACCTAGAACCCAACATAAACAGCTTTACCTAGGCCCATCTGTGAAAGGTTCCACCCAGAACCCTCTATGAGAAGCTCTACAGATAACTCTTCTTTGGGTGTGATGGTTCCACCCAGAAACCTCTCTGGAGGTTCTGTCCAAAACCTTTCCACCTTCTAAGAGTACTAACAAGAACCCATCCATTGGGATCTACTAAGAATTTTTTTTTATACTCCAAGGGTTTTACCTAGAACGCACTCAAGGGGGTCTTTTCAGAACCTTTTTATATTCCAAGGGTTTTATCTAGAACAGTGGTTCCCAAGCTTTTTTTCCTGGGGGCCCTCTCTACTTGTATCCAAGGAAAACTAAAAGAATAAAGTGATTCAAAAGCTCGTAGTTTCATTCTTACCAAAAGAATAATAATGATTCATCATCACAGAGCCGAGAACTCACAGAGTTGTGACTCACTAAGCAACCTACTATTTTTAATTGAGGACAAAGAAATGTGTCTTTTTAAATAGTTTTGTATTCAGACTTTTTGTGTAAATTGCAGGTTCTTACAGGTTCTTGGACATCCTTGAAAACACTTGAATTTTTATGTCATGTTTTCACGGTTTGAAAAGTGCTCGGATTTTGGATCAAGTGCTTGAAAATTGTAATTAATTAAAAATTAAATAAGCGTTACTCTCATGACAAATTGCTGCCTGACTGAAATAGTTAGTTAACTTTTTAGATAAAGAAATAAATAAGTCAGATATTTGCTGAGCCAGATTGTACAGGGAGTTCATGATTAATCATTAATTGATTAATTGCCAAATAAGAATTTAACATATATGAAGTAATGACATTGATTACACCTCATTTGACTTTGTTTGGTCTGGCCATTCATTGCATAAAGAAATTTAAAATTTAACTTAAAATGAGAAAAAATAGAAAAAATAAATAAATAAAGGGAAAAAAAGAAACCTTTTTATATTCCAAGGGTTTTTATTTAGAACACATTCATCGGGTTCTACCAAGAACCCTTTTGTATTATTATTCAAAGAACCCTTGTAGGATTTGTCCAAGCTGTTCGTAAACGCACCAGAAATATAGTTGAGTGTTAGTTTAGTTCTAGATAAAACCCCTGGAATATAAATAAGGTTCTTGGTAGAACCCCCTGAGTGGATTCTTGTTAGCACTTTTAGAAGGTGGAAAGATTCTGAACGGAACCCCCAAGAGGATTTAAGGTGGAACCATTGCACCAAGTTTTCTGTAGAACCTCTCATAGCTTTTTACAGATGGTTCTATGTATATCCCCTTATATTAGCTTATGGGCAGAACACTGAAAGTGTTCCAAGTGTAACCCTTATAAAAGGTTCTACCAGGAACCAAAAAGGGTTCTCCTGTGGGGACAGGCCGAAGAACCCTTTAAGGTTCTAGTTAGCAGAGTACATGATGATTTATTGTTGCATGTTCATATTAGAACAAACCACCTGTCTGACACACAATTAAAGATTTGTGCTCGCAAGTTAGACGTAGAACAGTGGTGGACAGCAACGAAGTACATTTACTTGAGTACTTTACTTAAGTATATTTTTTTGAGTATCTGTACTTTGAGTATTTGTTACTTTTGGAAACTTCAGACTTTTACTCCACGACATTTCAAAGACATATATTTTACTTTTGACTCCACTACATTTTTAAGAAGGTTGTCGTTCTCGTTACTTTTAGGCGAAGCATAACTTTGAAGTTGCACGCTGTGTTCCTCACAGAAGGAAACCAATCACAGTTCTCGCTCTCACCTGGGACTGATGTAAAAGCAGAAATACCTCATCCAGGCTCTGTAACAAGCGCAAACAAACTCTTCCTCTTTCATTCAAACAAAACTTGGTAATGGTGACGGCAGGAGAAAGACAAAATTAAATCTCAAGATGTTATTATAATTTAGAAAAAGAGAAATAATTCCAGGTTGGCTTTTAGTGTTGGATTGTTTTTATCGGGGTGAAAAATACCTCATAATTAATGTGTGTATATATATATATACTGCCCCTGAAGCCAGAAAGAAATCCCAGTTATTTAACAGACTTGGAGAACTCCTCACAGTTGGCTTCAGTCTAATTTTATACGTGATTTTAATACAGTTACATCAGAAAATGACAGTAGCTGTCCTTTTTGTTTTTGATTGCATTTCTATGCTGAAGTCTTAACAGGTGTCTCTACAGGCTTTGTGTAGCATCGTGGTTCTACAAGCAAGTCAGTGCATCATGAGGTGGTTTCAGAGAGTTTCTGAAAATGCATCGTGAAAACAATACAGCCAATATATTGATATTAGAAAATGCACTTTGTAATTTGTACTTTTGAATATTTAAGTACTTTTAAAAGCAATTACTTTAACTTGAGTAAAATTTTGACTGAGCAGCTTTCACTTGTAGTTGAGTAATATTTGACCAGGAGTATCTATACTTTGACTCAAGTACTGGGTTGAGTACTTTGTCGACCACTGATGTATAAATATAATTTGAGTGTGAACACATACATCCACAGTCACATACACACCAAGCCATCCACATGTTCTCTTTCTTTACTGTTGAATTATTTTTATTTTATATAGTCTTATATGTATATTGTGAATTCAGAGTTTCTGTTCCTTGTGTTTTGTTCCTGGGAGACGCTGAACGTATTCGACTATAACCAGAGGTAACTTTAGATAAAATGGATTTGTAAATTGCATTTTCTCCCTCTCCGCCCGTCCCTCTCTCCGTCCGATGGTACTATAGTATCCACTCGTCTCACCTTTTGTCCTTGCCCAGTCACACTGCTTTGGGTTGCTCTTTCAATTTACTTCCACTTTATCAAGCTAACCCAACTGGGTGTCTCTGCAAACACAACAAGCGTCATGGCTGCACACTGGGCTCCAGTGTTAGGAGCGCTAACAAAACACCACCTAATCTCTGCCTTGGCCCGCTGTGCCCATCCTGTCTGCCCACTTTCATTACTCAGGACATCAAAGCTCACTCGTTTTGTAGGTCACAGCTCTCATTGATAAGGAAGGTCAGGGTCGGCGTGTGTATCCCAGGATTCCTATACATGTTTAACATTTCATTATTCATGATGTGTTTATTTTCCGCTGTATTTGAAGATATATGTGCTGTATATTATTAATCTCTGTTTGCTAGACGATTGCTCTTCATAACTGTTTTAACAATATGCACTAGAACTTAAAAGCATCGTTCAGATTTTTTGAACATGTAAATTCTGCCACCAGAGGTCTCCCACACTAAAACAATGACAAAATTCATAGTTTACGTTGACGTTGTGAAGCAGCGCGGGATCATGGAAGTTGTTATCTTCACTTTAAACAACCACTGTTGCTGATATAAATCTATCTGACATGACTATTGTGTTTTTCCAGAAGTTATAGCGACTAGCTCGGACCTAGTAGGAAATGTGCTGTTACCTTGAATGAATTATGGATTTCCCTGTGTTTGAACATTGTAGGAAATGTGGGATAACATAACAACTCCACAAAATAAATAATATATGTCAAGTGTTTTTAGACATTTTAATGTGCAAATGTTGCACATAACAGCTTTAGGTGGGGTTGTATGAGGTACTTGCTGTACTGTTAGTGTATTACCTGCAGTAGCCGGCAGTCGTCATGCCTCAGTTTGTAGAAGCAGCAGGAGTAACAATGTACTGTAGCTATGCAACGTACTGCTATGGACCTTTTCAGCTTTCAACCTTTTAAAGCATTGGAGTGACACAATAACACAAACAGATCGATGCAGCGGTAGACCAGCAACTCCCGTGTTCTGAGTTGTTGAAGACTAAAGAAGTTGGCTTCTGTAACTTCAGTTTCCCATCAGAAAAGGTTGTCTGACGACAAGGTAAAAGGGTGAAAATTTTGCAAATATGGTGCACACTCAAAATGATATTCATTTTTAAGTGGCTGAAATACAACCCCAATTTCAAAATAATTTGGATGCTGTGTAAAACCTAAAAAAAAAACACTGCAATTATTTGCAAGAACCTTTCCACCAGTTCAGTTAAATACAATACAAAGACAAAATATTTGTGTTCAAACTGAAAAAAAGTTGTTTTTTTTTGTGATTATACTCTCATTTCGATGTCTGCAACATGTTCCAAACAGTTGGGACAGGGGCATGTGCAGAATGTGTCTTGGCATCGTCTTGCAGAGACGTCTCTGAAAAAGACATCATCTGGATGGCTGCATATGTTGCTCCAAAACCTGCATGTACCTTAGATGTGACAGTTACCCATGATGCCATGGGCACTAACACACCCCCATACCATCACAGATGCTGAAGTTGAAGCTGGTAACAATCTG
This sequence comes from Lutjanus campechanus, assembly GCA_027495735.1. Lineage (NCBI taxonomy): Eukaryota > Metazoa > Chordata > Actinopteri > Lutjaniformes > Lutjanidae > Lutjanus > Lutjanus campechanus. Next base: position 1,009 of record JAJHUR010079763.1, on the reverse strand, counting down.
GATCGTCCTTTTAGGGCACATTGTCGACATGATGTCTGGAAACAATTTGAAATGTGGACTCTTCATACCACAGCACACTTTCCCACTTCACTTCAGTCCATCTCAGATGGAGAAGGACAATAAAACACTATGAACATTGAACATATCTATATTTTTTCTTTGTACTGTATTCAATTGCATACAAGTTGAAACGTATTTGCAAAACACTGCATTCTGTTCTGTAAGATTTTAAAGTTATTCATGCAACCCCACTTCAAAAAATCTGAACTATCCCCTCAAGATGATTAAATGTAGAGCAGCATCATTCCTCTATTTTGTTTTTAAATCCAAATGTATTCATCTCAAATGTTCCATCTCACAGGGAACCTTGTGTACTTCAACAACACCGTATGAACCTGCAGTTTATAATTCCTTTATTTAATTCATGTGGAAGCCACAATTGTGTCCAATTACAGTCATGCCTACTTTGGATCACCTGCAGGTCAAGATCCACATCACAAGATCACTATTCTGGGACAACTTTAATCCACCTGTGGCCAGAATACCTCTTCCTGTTAATCCCTGTATTTCCTGACGGCCAACTACAGCAAGAAAAAGATTAGGGAGAGGACTTTAAGTTTCATGTTTTAGTGAAACAAAAAGACCCACTGTTGCCACTCAAGTGCCACAACTTGTGCTTGTTATGGCGCTTTCTTCCTCACACATAAGCTGTGTTTATTTTTATTTACTGCACCAGGACTGCGCTTTGGTTAAATCCTTTTGTTTATACGATTAAGTGTTGATATTGAAACACATAAAACTGCTGATTGATGTATTTAGATTTGTCAAAGATATGGTTCAGCGAGTTATTTAAAATGAATTGGAACCACAGAGGAAGGTGAAGTCATGTGATGAATTGTTCTGCTAGTTAAAGCAGCTAATCACATTGTGCTGAAGTATTGTAGTTTTTCAGGGACTGTACAAAAAGGGGTGGTATAGTAATTTGGGGTGGTGGTGACAGTATAATGGA
>JAJHUR010079761.1:20887-44048 GCA_027495735.1 Lutjanus campechanus | reverse complement strand
GAACATCTACAGTAGTAATTTGTACACACAGTTACAGTCACAGTTCAGATGTCCACAGATTATGGTTTTGGATTGTACATTGTTTTTTGTTTTTGTTTCTCCAGCTGTTGTTGCTGGTGAGAAAGGCCTCAGCCATTTATCATGAAAATGATATTCACAAAACTGTAGCTAAGAAAAGTAATTCTTACTTCAGCTTAAAATGGAGCCGCGTTCAAGATTGTATCTATGCAACTGTGGTCTCTGCAGTCAGTTTGGTTCAGGTCAGGGTTAGAAAAAGTAAAAGTGTGAGCTCTCATTAGTGCAGTTACAGTCATAAAATCCTGGTGCACCATGGAGCATCTCTCCTGCCTGGCCGCTGACAGTGAGGTCAGCCAAACACTCAGTCACAGCGGACGTCAGTATTGGAGGTTGTGCCACTGTCTGGTTCAAAAGTAGTTTAGCCGACATCACTGGTGGTCAGTGTTGGAGCTGAGAGCGTCTGAGCCGCCAACAGACACGAGTCATGCTGCCCTGGTTTGCACTGCTCTGTTTCCATCACACTTCTCTACTTTCATCACAGTTAGTTTTGTTTTCAGGTCATTTCGCTGTTGCTCCTGCATCATCTCTGTGTACAGTGAGACAGCTCAAAACAAAAAGTGCATTGATTCGACAACAAAATGCAGATTGGTTCTGGGTCTTTTTGACTGATGACTTGAATCACTGACTTTTAAGGGGCAGACACCAGAGCTGCTTTGTGTATGAATGGCAAGAGTCACAAAACAGTCACATTCTCAAAATAGGAAGATACACAAACTACTAATATCATACCTTGTTTAACTGTTGATAGCAAAATCAGAAAATGTCAAAACTTTGGCCAAGAACTGCTAAGAACTCAAATCACAGTTGGACTCCTGCCTGAAAACAGAGGCATGGGAATACGATATGTGTTATTCATAAAATGTTTCCAGGATTCAACATTTTTTTTATATTATAATTAAATATAAAAGTATTGTACACTGGTAGCAGGTTTTGGTAACAGTACTCTGAACTTAACTGTAACTTCTCTAACTGCACAAATATTCTTAGCTTTAATAAGAAACTGACTGACACAAAGCATCACTGATACAAGGTCAAAAGCACATTTCTCACAATATTTACTCAGTTCAGTTTTCTACATTGGCCGTGTGATATTTAGAGGGATAGTTTGGATTATCTGAAGTGAGGTTGTATGTGGTGCTTACGGATATTCAGTGTACCACCTATAGTAGTAGCTGGCTCGTTTGGAGAAGCAGAGAGGACCACAAGTAAGGAAGCTAAGCTATGTACGACTGTGGACAAGGTCAGCAGCAAGACTCATTTTTGCCACTTAAAAGGAGCACCAAAAAATCAACATCAGTTTAAGTGCACACTGTATTTAGAATATTTTCACCACTTTAACCTGCTGTAAGAAAGTCTTTTCAGGGCTCAACAATACGGATTGCCCACTTGCCTGAGGCAAGTAAAATGCAATGTTGGACTAGTACATTTAGCAGCTAACTTGCTAAATTTATTTGGCATTTTTCATTTCATTCTAACTGGTGCTGAAGCCCACAAAGCCACAATCACACAAATAAAAGGAAAAATCAATATGCATTTATATTGGTTAATCATTGTTTTAAGTCACTGGAAATGTGTCTTTAAATAGTAAAAATGCATGTATGATATCAGAGTGTAGTTTTTCATTAAGGATCCACAAGGATCTGAGTGAAAACTAATGTTCGTAACTATTAGAAAACCTGTTTAAAAAACAGCACATTTTGCTGTTAAGATAATTTGTCAAGAGGGCGTGGCAGATCATGTTTGATTGACAGCTCCCTCAGGAGACCCAACATGGGAGTGTACTGCTGTATGTGTTTCGAGTTTTTGATTAAAACTAATTTCTAATACTTTTTAGATGCTTACGATTATGAGACCCTAAATGACAGTTAGAGAGCTTTTGCTGATTGAATTGAGTTTCAAGAGGCTTTACAACAAAATGCTAAACAGCTATATACTGAAGCTAACATCGTCTTATTATGAATTCAGTTATTGTTTATTGATAGTAAGTGAAGGATCAAATGTCCCAGGAAGGACAGCAGCACAACAAAATGTTTTCAGTCTGTTTCCCTTACAAAAATATTTTGAGACTTTCAAATAGGAAAATTTGAGCCTCCTTGCAGGGAACAGAAAATGTAATCCAGGCGGTTTTGTTGTGGGGAAAGCACAACATCTCATCCTTCATGTGACTGAGCTGAAAATCATCCTCTGGATGTTGACAATGCTGAATTTTATGACAAAGAATCATGAGTTGTTATATAATCGCTCATATAAACACAGTGCCATCTCAAATGTTTATGGGTTTTCATGTTTTAATTAAAACATCAAACACTGAGGACAGAAACAAACTAGAAGAAAAAGAAATGAATTTTTAAGAATTGCTAAGTAAAACGAACCATCTGCAGAGATTTAATGCATCTTCCACTAATCAGATTGATTGCCTGAAAAGGTTCACTATGTGTGCTTTATTGCCTGCTGTCAGATCTTTTTTATTAAAGCCAAAGAAATAAATAAAACAAACTTAAAATTTGCGAGCGATATTTATATATTCTGTATGTCTGACAGAGGAAGTGTTGGCAGCCATCTCGACAAATATGAATAAGGCCATCTGGGAAGAATTATCCTGATTATAACAAAAAACTAACAGTGATTTATATATTCTGTACACCGCTGTTCCACTATCTCATAACGATAAGCATTTTATCATAGTGAAACACGCATTACCTCCATCCACTCCTTTCCTCTTTCCTCTGTTCTCTCAGAGGAGCTGAGGCAGAATGACTAATTAACAGCATTAGTCTCCATAATTCAGGGGAAAACCATGATGTCCAACATCCGATAGCAGAATCAAACTCATATGTGGGCCAGCAGCGCATTGCATTCCTCACTATCAAGAATACATAGCATCTCGTTTTAATTAGGCGGCACTGTGACGTCAAATCACTGACCGCAGAAGACCAGGCCTTCTTCTTGAACTCATCGTTCACGTTTTCTTTTCTTTTTTTTTCAGGAGCATAAACCCAACCTGCTCAAACATCCCATCGCTTGAGGCACAGAGGCTTTAAAAAAAGATTTGTGAAGTGGCTCGGCTGCCAAGAAACTTCATTTATCACACTGCAGCAGTCAGTCACGTACATAAATCATGATGGATGTCATGTTTAAGGCCAACAATGCCATGAATATTCAGCATTTGTCTTAGCTTTGCCCCACACATCTGGCCCAAAAGTTGTGATTTGACTTGACGGCTTTGGTAGCATGACTCCTGACACTTCTCACTGTGCTGGATGAATAATTCCACCTTATATAATCCTATAATTACTGAGCAGTCAGTTAAGGATTTCAGGTCAGCCGCATACACCCTGATGACTCCAGTGCACACTTGGCGGCCTCGTAGTGGGTTTCCATGACAGACAGCTTAAAGGAGCAACGTGTAAGTTATGGCCAGAATTTAAATTTAAAACATTCCAAAAATGGACTAACATTTTCAAAAGAATGTGAGGAAGTAACAGTTGTGAAGTTATGGCACAGACGTTTATGTGATGTGTTGCTAATATATCTATCAATATATCTCTGTGCCTCAGAGGCAACAGTCTGATTCCCCTGTAGTTTCAGCTAGAAGATGTATACAAGTAGCGAGGTTGCTACTTTCACAATCTCTCTTAGTAGTCTAATAAAGGGTTAGGGTTTAATGTCAAGAAAGGGGGGTGAGTGTGCACCCCATATACGGAGGCTGTGAGTCCTCGGCAGCAGCCGTGGGTTTGACTCCCGCTCATGGCCCTTTGCTGCGTATCATTCTCTGACTCTCTCTCCCCTTTTCCTGTCATATCTTCAGCTGTCCTATCAATTAAAGGAATAAAAAATCCAAAAATATGTTTTTAAAAATGTCAAGAAAGGAAATATTTGTACACCTATTGTCTGTAATAAACCACACACGTTCTCAATTCAAGTTTCTCTCCTTTACTGATCTAACACACCGTTGTTCGTAAACACAATTCAAACTTGCCAGAAACAAAACAAAACTCTCACCAACTCTGGTTTGGGTGAAAGTAAATCCTTAATCTACTGCATTAAGCTGGGCACACTACAAGATTTTTGGCCAGATTTTACCCACGATTTGCAGTTGGGTTTGGTCTGCACCGGTCAGCTCTAGTTGGGGACAGTCGTCATGGCAAGTCAGCGCAGAATCTGTTAGTGTGTGATGTGGTACAGAGTGGAATCAGCAAGTGTGTGAGGTGAACAGACTCCGCCCGACTCCAGTCGCCGTAATTAAAAAATGTTTGAATTTTCTGAGCCGACTCTGGACGCAGTCGTGTAGTGTGTGATCCCTCGTCTGCTGCAGTCCTTAAATGTGTGATCCCCAGTCGTTCCGAACTGCAGGTCTGGTGAGGCATCAGTCACGAAAGGACCTGCAGCAGCACAACTACATGAGTTAAAGGCAGCTAGTAGGCTAGCTACAGATAGTTACAGCAGAGACTGCAGTGAGCAGCACTTAGCAATTACTCCTGTGATATACTGCCCCCTATGTATTTGGAGTTACCTTCAACAGAAGGCCACACATTACACATTACTCCTTTAACCATGGAGGTTCAGCCTGCACATGTGGTGGTCGAGCTGCACAGTGCTTTTTAGACCTCTGCATCCTTTTCATCCTTCTGACATTCAGGTGAAACAATGCTTCACTACACACATGGCGGAAGGTGAAAAGTTGACATCCTGCCCTCTCAATCACATTGGCGTGTGCGCAATTGTTCTCGCTCTCGATCATAAAAAAAGTCACGCTTGTCTGAGAGTGCGCACACACTCGCACATAAAAATGTGTGATAAAAGACAGCAACCTTGCCTGAAGCATAAAAGCATGACAAGACATTGGAACAAAACACTTATAAGACATTTCCCATTCTGTTTTGCTTGGCCTCTCTTTAACATTCACATTCACAGCACAGGAACTCGGAGCTCACTTCAGGAAGAAATAAAAGAAAAACATGAAGACGATGGGGAAAGACGAAGAGCTTACCTTTGACTGATGAAGCTGGATGCCGTAGAGGAGAATATTTCGGAGCTTGGCTGCTGAGGCCAGGTCCATGATAGCTGCTGGCTCCACCGCTCTTCCGCTGATGGACAGCTCATCCGAAGCGCTCAAATGCACCTATCAAAACAAAGGCCACCGCGCCCAATCAGAAAACGCTTGCCAAAAGTGAGGATCTCTTACCAGAACAGCAATTATGCCCCTTTTTGGGAGCAATTATGGCTCATTGTTCAAGCAGTCGTTTAAACATGTTGCAACTCTATAGGCCTGTTTATTTAAGGTTGTGTTCAGAAAAGACTTGAGCTCTGGCGTGCTGAGAGTAAACAGAGGTTGGTTGATACACAGTCCTGTCTGAGGATATAATGATTCCCTAATTCAGTTGTAAATCTTTGGGGCCTCTGGGGTTTATTTTCTCCAATTAGAGCAGCATAATCCAGACACATCGGTTCACATTACTGTGTCATCCTGTGACATCTAAAGCTCAGCCGATTTCCATAACCGACCCACTGACAGAAACTTAACTCAAGATTTATTCACCGCAATTATTTTGTCATATCCTTAAAAACCGTAGCAGTGAGATGCAATCGTCAGGAGAATCATTTCAAATGTGTCAAGACATCTGCTCTAAACGTGCAATTATTACACTTAGACTGTAATGCATCAATCAGATGTTCGCTGTCATCAGGTGAAGCTCAATTTGAAGATTCAGCACATTAGCAGCTGTTAAACCTCCAGGCCAATGAAACACTGATGCCACAACGATGTTTGTGTAGACATTATGAATAACTGAGTTCCAAAATACAAACCGACACACATGCACAAGAACAACAACATGAATTAATCAGAAACATATTCTTCTGTTGCAGTAACCTTAAAAAGCCAAAAGGTTAAGTGAGGACAAACGTTTTATTTTAGTTAAGGTTATACATATTAATATCTTCAAATTACCCACTAAAACCACTCGTATTTACTTTTGGCCACTGGGCAGGTCTAGTGGGATGATTTAAATGGGAGATATATTCTCGTCAAAACTATGAAAAATAACTACTGTACTTCGTACTGAGTAAAGTGCATTTTTGGCTATTTATAACAAGACATATCAAGACATTTATACTGAAACTACTACAGAAAATATTACCTAATATGACCTAAAGCATCAGCTGTCAGTGTCTGGTTTTGTGGTCCTGGTTCCTCATAAGGAGAGAGTGATGGCTTTTTTACAGCCTCACCAGAAATAGACAGTAGAGGAGGAAAGATAACAAACTCCCCTTCACCAGTAGCCTAAAAAGACTAAAATGAAAATCCACAAGACATGTTGTGTTCTTTGATTAGAGATGTGTCTGATATCATGTGCCCCCCGATTTTTACAAAGTGATTGCTGCTATACAGAAGGTATCAGGTGATGACCATTTTACGTTTTCTCGCAACACCCTAAGTCAAGTGGCAGAAGGTCATGCAGGACAGTTGATACCCTGAACAAGACTAGATCAAAACCTCGCATATGGCAGGCTGCTTAAAATAAAAACGAAGGCCTAGAAGGCTTTTAAAGGTCCCGTATGCAAGATTTTTTGAATGCATTTAGCAGAAATTGAGTATAATATTCATAAGTATGTACAGCCATGTTTCTACAGTAGCTTAGAATGGACAAACCAAACACTGGCTCTATATACAACCTTTTGAGTTTCATGGCCACCACAGTCAACACCACAAGTTCACCGTTAGATACCACTAAATCCTACATGTTTAATTTGAAACACAGACTTATCTTAATGGATAAAGAAAGTGGCGGCATCCATGATCAGCACATGGGGCAGACTACCTGCACATTGCTGTAAACCTTAGTTTATCTTTATGTTCGATGCAGTGTCCCAAGTGCAAGAGTATACACGTCAGAGTGACGCCATCATGCCTCTTGCAATGAGCACTGAGCATCACTCAGTCAGTCACAGACCTTCTCGTTTTAAGTGCTTTCCAGCTTTGCTGCAGTCCAGCCAAAAATACAGCTGGGACACTTAACTTGACTGATGATGCAAGACACAGTGAATTAACAAGTGGGGGCAAAAGGTTTGACCAAGTAAAGTTTACTGTTGCATGTATACACTGACCATTTACCATTGGAAGGGTCATTAATTTAGTTTCTTCCAATAATTGTGTTTATTTGTAATTAGAGTGACTCTTCAAACCAGTGAATTAAATGCTAAACTCAAACACAAGCACTGTGGCTGTGGTCACCAACAATTTGATACACCTCATACATTGATCGGTGGTTAAACTGATGACTGGAAATATATTTGATGTGTCCCAACATATGATTTTTAACCTGACCATCAAAGAGAAAGCATTCTCTGTCATGATTATGTAATAAAAGTATCTACTGGAGTAGAAAGTAATCACGGATTTATAACACCTAACCTGCCAATATCAACAACATGAGGTTCATTCTTTGCTCGAGGCCATAACATCTCGTTTTCATAGACGGTTTGAAACAGTGACCTCCATCAACCAGTCTGCTTCTCTGCCCTCGAGGCCACCATCTACACTTCAAACTCAATAATCCTTCGCTGATCACTGCCATGTGATCACACCTGCGATAAATAACGGGGTACGTGTTCAATCCAACAACAGCCCCCTGCAAAAAAATTAAAAGAGGTTAAAAAAAACCATTGGTGCTGAACTAAACCTCATCACTTACAGCCGTGAAATTCAGCGGCTGCTTCACGTTTCTCGTAGTCACAACTTCCCAGTTCACACACATTCAAACGTGACCATGAAATCTGGTTAGACAAGGAGGCAAAAGTAAACCTTGTGTGATCTGTTATAGTAATGGATTGTTTTCCTTTTTGAAAATGCACTTTACTTTGACAAAGTTTGCTTAAATTTCATATAATCTGTCATGTATTGTAGAAATTTGTGGGGCTACGACGAAGGATTTTTTCCATTAGTGGTTTATTGATTATTTAAAAAAAAAAAAGTAAATTTAGGAAAGAAATTTATCATTTAGTCAACAAAATGTTAGACAGCCAGCAGCCTAACATCCAACAGCATTCTGTTTTAAAAGAAAGGCAGCAAATCATCACTTCTGAAAATTCTGAAAAATCCAATCCAATCAAAATAGTTGACTCATTTTCTGTTGATCAATTATTCAGTTTATCAACTTGTTATTTCAGCTCTTGTGATTTGTTTTAACTTGAATTAATCGTACAGATATTAATAAAGCAGAATAGAACAAACTAGGACAAAAAAAGAGTACAATAGAAAAATTTCAAGTAAAATGTAATAGATTAGAATAGTAAAGGGTACAGCAGAGTACAGTAGACTTGAGTAGACTAGAGTAGAGTAGTATAGATAAATCACTGTGACGTTGCAATAACAACAGTCACTTCTGTGTTAAACAAATGGTGTTGATTCGAATTGCAGTGACATTCAAAATCCGCAAACGTGTTCATTTCTTTTGTCATTTTCAGACGTAACTGTAACATTTAACGATGGTTAAGCACAGTGGTTCAACCAATAAGATATTTCTTCTGTGCTTATTTTATGTACTGTGTTGCTTTGCTCAAACCAAGAGTGACATCTCACTGCAGGAGGGACTAACTCAGCCTAAAACTGGAGCTACTCAGGCAGGGCTCATGAATGATGATACTCTTCCAGTCGTGTCCTTGCTTGGTTAATTTTCCTGTAACCAGATGCAATGTCTGTTCAACAACAACAAAAAAAAAAAACAATTTTGTGAATATGTTTGCCAGCACTAGTTAGCAAGTTTTAGTGGTTTCTTTCTTAACAATGGCTGAAGAAAATACAAGCTCTTCAGAATATGTATGGTCACTCACTCTCAAGGACCGCCACTGTTACAAGAAAAAGTTCAAATTAACCGATGAACAATTTTTCTACAATTGCCATAGGGGTGGGCGTTTAGACGAATATATCAACAAGGGTGACTCTGTTGCCGGTAAGTTTTTTCAGGGACATTTTTGTCATTCTAGCTAACTTAACTGTCTGCAGAGTGACAGGTACTGCTGTGTGCTGGCCTGGCTCAGGGCGGTGCACCTGGTCTGGAGGACAACTGGAGGAAAACAGCCTGTTGGATGAGTGGAAAAACTGGACAAGTTTTGTTTTGTTTTTGTCTAACGAGTTTAAATGAAGTGTGTTTTACAGCGTTAACGAGGCAATTAAAGCTCATCCTAGTTTGGTAAAAGAGAGAAGCCTGAATTCAGAAAGTGATCACTGGTATTTTTCTCTTTAATAAGGAAAATAGATGTGAGAATATTTCCTTTCTTTACATTTTGTCATGGCTCGCACACATCTTCCAGCTTTCATCTTGTCGTGTTTAATCACAGCTGTCTTCTCCTCTCTCTTTTTTTGACTGGCAGTGGCAGCTCGTACGCGATAAAACCTCACTTTTTATCCATTACTTCTATGATTCTGGCACATAAATCACAGCAAGATGAAATTTCTCCAGTTTTGCTTCCAACTAATGCGGTGGCATATTCATGACATCAGCCTAAAAAGGGTCTATAAATAGCGTCATGAAAAAAGAAAATATTAAACATGCTGCTGCCAATAAACTGTATGTATGTGACGCAGGGGTTTTCTACCCAGACATTACTGTGAGCAAACACTGTGATCAGAGCAGAACAGAATAGAATAGAAAAATAGTACACTATAATGAAATAAAGTAGTATAGAATAGAGTGGAGTAGAGTGCAACAGAAAACAACAGAGCAGAATAGAGTACAATAAGTACAATAAAGTAAATAGCATATGGGAGTAAAATATAATGGAACAGAAAATAAAAGAACAAAGTAGAATATATTAGAGTAGAATGTAAACATGTTGACAGTGGGAATTGTGGGAACTCTGACATGCTTTTGTTCTGGTGTGGCAGAGAGTCAATCCCTCTAAAACCCAGCTTCAGACTGTGTGTTTACATGTTTAAGAGAGTGTGTGTGTGTTCCAGTCTTTATTGAAAACGTCGTACAACTCACACAAATCAAAGCCGGGGCTTCAGCAGAGTAATGCTGCGTGACATCTGCAGTGATTGAGACTTGTCGGCCTCCATAGGTTTATTTCTTTCCGATTACCTGGAATTGTTTTGGCACTTGCTCTGTGTGCTAGATGAAGAGGTCAATTTTCCAAATTAAAAGAGGGTAAACAGGCCTTTTCTGAAAATATTTAAAAGTTTCTTGGAGCAGATTTGAGCAGTTTGTTTAAGGGTTTTCTTTCTGTGCGCTCTCAGGTCAGTGTTACTCTGTTAGTGCTGGACGTTGGGTGTTTGGAGCGAGCAGTGAGCGAGGCCGAGCTGCGGCGCTCTCCTGGGAGGTGTAGGGTTTCCGAACAGCTACAGAGCTCATCGAGGTACCCGAGGTGGACTTCAGGTGACGTTTTTACAAGTGGGGAAAAAAAAGGAAAAGGTTTGGCTCGACCTGTGGTACATGTATCTCACAGAAACTGAATCTGTCCTGCGCCAGATGTCTGTATTCATGAACATGCAAAGAAAGGTTAATTCAAAGTGTGGGAAATGATATTGAAACATGTTTAACTTCCAAAACACACAGACCTACAGTAGCTCTTTATACACTTACTGACTCCTGAGCAGATTTTCAGTGAGACTCAAGTTCTGAAAAAAACCTGATGCAGGCTCTTCAACCACTGCAAACTTTTAGGAGGCTTCCCAGTTTGTTTTTTAAGGTTTCAGCTTTAGGTGTGAAACCTTGTTTCACATGGAAAAAAGATCAAAAAGTTAAGAAAAGCTTTTACAAATTCAAAAAATTAATTTTCTCCCCGTAACTTTGCATGTTAGAGTTACTGTGCAGTTAATACGTTTATCCTGCAACTCCTGTAACATTCTTCAGTTGTTTAAAGATCTGTAGTTCAGACAACAACAAAAAACGGCAACTCACAGCAAAGAAAGGCACCAAAAGTCTGTAGAATGTAGGTAGATTTGGACATTTGAAATCACAGGTGGGGCTTTAGCCATTCTAGCAGCACGGCTCTAATGATAGCAAGAGCAGTCTGTCGGTCAGTTCACCACTGTGATCCAGACCGAAATATCTCAAATACTATTGGATGAATTGTCCTGAAACTTTGTATAGTCATTCAGGATCCCAAAATTATATATCATACAGACTTTGATCCGCTAACTTTTCATCCAGAGCTACCAGGAAGTTCATTTTTGAGGTTTTAAGTAGGGACGTTCCTGGGAACTAATATCCCTGTCAATGAAACAGAAATTTGAATTTAGGCTGGTTGACTAGTCTTACAGTAAGAAAACTGCAAAATTTATTGAATGATGAACATGGTCTGAAAAACTATTGTGTGTATTTAGGAGGCATTTGATGCCATTAGTCACATTCTTCAATAACCAGATTGTATTATAAATGCAGCTGAAATGTTGCATGCATTAAAAAACACTAAATGCATCAATTTTTCAGACCGAGCAGGATCACAGCATCTGCAGGTAAACACCATTTTTTACCCCCAGCTAATGTTAATGTGTATACAGTGTGGCTACCATTAGCAGTGATAGCACCTGCTCTCTTTGCAGGTTAATGTCCACGTCTGTGCTGAATGTGGTTACAAATAGCTCCAGTCAAGTCGTTAATAAGGATAGTTTATTCTGGCACAGCCTACATACAACCTTATTTTAATTTTCTAGATCAAAACACTGCCAAACTGTGCTGTTTTCACCAGATGTTATCTGTTCAACAACAGTAACAACATCCAGACCATACGGACGTTAGCGAGGGCAGAGGGAGGCTACTGTGTGATGCATTCATAACATACAATACTAATAGACGATTATGTCTGGTGCTGACTAGCGAGGGTGGCAACATTTATTTGTTTAGTTGACTGATCACGCACATCCCTAGTTTTAAGTGAAATCAAAAAAGTTGGATGGATTGCAATAATATTTGGTAAAGATATTCATGTTACCCTTCTGAATGAAGTATAATCATTCAGGCTGAGCCATAAGCTCATCATCATCAACTCAAAATACTTGATACTCCAGTACTACAAAACCAATACACCTGCATTACTTCGGCATGTTATTATTCAATTGTGAGCAAGTTAGCACTCTAATAATAAGTCAAAGCAAAGCTGTGCCTATGTACAGACTCGAAGAGCTGCTAGCATGGCTATAGACCCTTTTTTGTCCAATCTGTAAAATCATGGCTGCAGTATTCATGTGTGAACTCACCCAAATGACGACCAGCGGGTGGAGAAGAGCCCTATTCGCTGCCTCGAAATCCCTCAGCAAGGCCTCCACTTCAGACAGACAAGACCGATCGACCTGGAGACCAAGGAAACCAAAAACTAGATAAGAACATTTAGCAAGGATGGAATTTTTCTCCATGATGAGCAGCATGATAATAAGTACGCTACAAGCTTTTAATCTAAAATCTACACACTCCTTCAGCCAAAACAGGTCATGAATATTTACATGGACATGTTTTCATTTTGTCAGAAAAGTTGTAGCTAAATAGAAACTTACAGAAACCTGGATGAAGTTCCACTCGTTTAATAGATACCTGGTGTTTTCTCCCATCAGATCTGGGATGACATCCAGCTCCTGTAACACAGAGATAATCTGATGTTAAATATTCAGTTCTGCTTGTTACAGGATGCTGAGTGATAACAGCTAAAGCAAGTGCTGCAGTACCAGGGTCCTCATGCAGCTGATGTTGAGTGACTGACTGACTTCACTGCTCAAAGGTCAAGAGGCTTCTGGTTTTTGTTTCAGCCACTTCTTCAGTCATTTAGTGTGATTGTACAAACCACCTGTTTTCCTGCCATGAATGATTTTATGATTACAGAAACTCAGGAAGGACGCAACTGAGTGGCTCATTTCCATCAAATGTAATCAGAAGCTTATTAGAACAAATGGAAGGGATTAAAAAAAAAAGAAACCATTTCTGGGCTCCTTTATACATCTGAACTGGCAGGAAAATTCTGTCATATGCAAAAGCCGGGGACAGCGATCAGACACAAGCCAACTTAAATTTCATTACGCTGCAAATTGAGTCAAAGTTCTACTACAGCCAAGAATCGTAAAAGCTTTTTTGCTCAGAGGACCAGGACATTTAGGTCCTGATCTTTCCATTCAGTTTCGGCCTTGGCATACGAGTGACACATGAGGCAACCGGATAGCACGCCGTGTCCACCATGTCCGTTTCACATTCATCTATGTTGTTGTGCCTCTAATTATAGCCTGGTACTACAATTTCACACACGCAGGAAATAAACACAGAAATAAACATCCAGAATGTGAGTTTGGCATCGAGACACAGTTGTTCTACCCATTAAAATAACAGAAAGTAATTGGAAATGTGAAATGGATATAGGAAACATATGTCAGAGGGTTAATTGGTCTTGAAAGATAACTGCCCATGGCTTCAGGAGGAAAATCATTTCAGTCCGAAATGTAGATTTGCAGGGTTTAAAAAATTTGAGATGATCTAAACCAGGTTGGGCATGAAATCCCAGAGTAGGAATGTTTATTTAAATTTAGGCATGGCTTGGAGAGCCAAGAAGCCACAGAGGCTCGACGACCAAACCACTCTGAGGACACAAGAAAAACAACCTTTCAGAGCTCAGCACAGCAGTGAGATACCTCCTAAAATTAATTTTAAATGTGTTAAGGAAGAGACTGAATTTTAGTCATTTTAGTGAGGTTGGGTCTAATTTAAATACATTAAATAAAACATTAAAATTCCCATTAAACATGATACTTAAAGCAGTAATATTTGGGTATTTTGGCCACTTTTGGGGCAGTGAAATTAAGTTGTCACACAACAATGACATATATTATCGCTTTATAAAGTTGTTGGCTAAAGTGCCTGCCTATCTATACATCCAGTAATCACAGGACAACAATAGCATTCATTTGGAGTTGTGTTTCTGACCATCTGACAAATTAAAGTCCAATATTAACTCTTTTTGTCTCTGTTTTTGTCTCCACCAACTCCAGAAGAAAATATTTGTCAGTTTAGCTGCTTAAAAGAAGAGGTGGCACATTTATTATCTTAGAATTAAAGGGTTTAATTCATACTGTAAGCCAGTGATTCCCAATCTTTTTCCACTATGCCCCCCTTTCAGAAGCGAACAAAAGTTCAAGCCCCCCACCACAAAATTTTCAATCAATTGTTAACAATAATCGGGGATGGAACTGATAAAAAAAGAATTCAAAAGTTAAATTTTAGCAAAATAAAGGTCAGCTGGATAGAAACAGCAAACTCGTGCATTTATTCCACCTACATAGACCATATTCATTCAGCTTTGTTTCACTCTTTTTTTCCTCCCCTGATCTTTCGCACCCCGCTTGCAGTGGCTCCGCACCACCCCCAGGGGGGCCCGCCCCCCAGTTTGGGAACCACTGCTGTAAGCAGTGAGACTAACACTTGCTCAATTCAAGACTTGTTCTGGTTTGACCAGTAGCTTATGGTAGCTAATGGTTGTTAAAGATTACCAGCATTAGATTATTAGATATCACTGCATGACTGACATTACTGGGTCAGCTGCTGACTTTCTGACTCCTCTCAACTTGTGCTACTGTAACACTACACTTTAGCGCTTACCATCATCCCATTTTTGTCATTTGTCAGTTGTTCTGACTGGTGTACACAGCAAATGTTACATCAGCTGGTGTAAAAAAAATCATTTTAAATGAGATTAGAGAGTCTTCAGCATTGCTAACAGCCCTGCAAGGTTGTATTTAAGCATAGTGATGCTATGAGCTGATGTTTAGCAGATATAATGTTTAGCATGTTCACCGTCTTAGTTTAGCATGTTCTTAGTATGCCAACATTTGCTAATTAGCAATAAACACAAAGTAAAGTTGAGGCACAGTTAAAGCTGAAGGCAATGCAATTTGTTTGGTCATGAAGACAAGTTAAAATGTTGACCTGATGATGGCAGTAGACAAAAAGGGGGACATGAATGTGCGTACCAAATTTAATGAAAATGCATCCAATAGTTGTCCAGATGCGTCAGTCAAAACCAGAAATGTCAACAGCATAGTGGTGTTCCCTGAAAGGTCAGGATCACCAAAATTGGTAGGCGTCATCCTTTAACCACAAATGTCTGAACAAAATGTCACGGCAAACCATCCAAAAGTTGTTGAGATATTTTAGACTCAACCAAAGTAGTAGACAGACCAGCACTGCAAACCTACTAGAATGTCTAAAAATGTTTCATGGCAACAGCAAAGAAGGATTTTAACAACAAGAGAGGAAAACAAATCATGGGCCAGATTCAAACTTATGAGTAAATTATCATGTCATCACAGCGGCAACAGCCATACTTACTGCTGTAAATATAATGACCATGTATTTATCACATTTAAAGTTTGTGCTGTAAAAGAGCCTTTGGCGAGTAAACTTTTGTAAATTGCAAATACAAATCAGAACCCATTATTTATCAGTGGCCGACAGTCAGAAAAGGCTCTTTTCCTGCCGTGCTATTACTCCTTGCTCTCTGTCTAAATGACAGACCCTTTTGTAGGTTGAGGTTAATCTTTAAAAGCTTCACTACATTGATACATGAGTCCACTGACTATCTTTGATCTGGGCTGGACATGAGACTATTATCATATATCAAGATAAAAGGATTAGCGATAAGGAATATAATAGAGGATCTAGTCAATCTTTTTTTAAACTGAAATACTTCTTTCATCTTTTATGTCGGAGGCTAAACCCAGAGGAGTAGACGTTTTATGAGAACCTTTGTTCCAAATTCACTGGAGCCAAATGTTTGAATGAATGTTTGATGGCTCATAATTATGTAACAAAAAGGGGAAATTAGGATAAAGGCAGACTGCAAAAACTGTTTGAACAAGGAGGAACTCATACATAGCAAGTTGAGGTTTTCAGTTCTGTGCAGATATTTAATATTTTGCACAACAAAACAGATTGGTTTATGTGAGTGTTACATTTGTGATATCTCTTTTCTACATTTCCTTTTTCTGAGCTTGTGAAACATTTAGACAATTGTGTGGAGAGACGCAGTAACACAGTAAGGCTTAAGATTTGGCCACACATCAGGCTAAGTATCACGTTATCACACTATTTATACTTTTACAAAAACTATCTTGAAAAATTCTGTTTTGCGGTCATTAAGAGCAGCAACTCAGCTACTACTTAGCTATAAAAATGGCTGCACATGTAGGTTATTTTCTCAGCTTTATTGCCAAAACATGCATCAGCTATGACAGTTGGCACCTTTCAAACATTCAGTCAGATCGGCTGGGTGCACTGTTGCAGGTGACCGCCTGAAGAGGAGCGGAGGTGAGCGGATAAGAGTGATGCCACAGCTGGGGCTTAAGGCTGTTCATATTTATACCACTGAGATCCTTAACCCAAGCAAGGACCTTAACCCCCCAACTGCACCAGTTAGGTTGATCAGTACTTAAAAGATAAAATGGTTCTGCACCTTTCTGGTGTGAATGTGTGCAACTTTGCGTGTTCCTGAAAAAAGAGAGCACTGCTCTCAGTGAAACTGTACTGGATAAATAAATGTTTGAAAAAAACAACTTTCTCCTGGAATGTATTATTTTCAGGAGATTAATTGCTGTAATAATTTTACATTATGTGACAATTTTTCCTTTTCTATGTAAGCCTGGATATAAACTGCATCAAATGGATCTCTCAGATAATATCCTGCTGAGAGAATCCTTAAATCACATTCTTACTGTGGGACTGTTGAGTGTCTTTCTCTAACTCATGCTGCCAAATCCTCCACCTGCACACAAACACACACACACATAGACACACACTATACTGTCAGTTTTCAGCTGAGCTTGGGCAGCCCAAGCTTTCTTATCCCTGTATTAGATTCACATAATGGCACTGGGACAAAGGTAATTCTTCATCTTCCACTTCTTCCACTCGCCTTTCATCTCCCCCTCCATTCTTCTTCCTCCCTCCCAAAGTCCCTGAAAAGGATGTATCTGGTTCCGAACACGCGCACCGGAAAATCACAGCCCCGACGGCCACCTGAGCACAGACGGGAATGGCTCCAATCAGCCGATCCAAGGAGACTGATACCGACCCCAATCCGTCTCTGGGGCCCGGTCCAGCACCGGACAGCAAGATCCGCCCGTTTGACACCAACTGATGAAGGACTTGGAGCAAGTTTAAAGGGGGACGGACTGTTTGGATCATGGTGGAACATGGAAAGACATTATGTGGCTTGCCCTAACACCCCCGTCCACTGTCAACAGCTACACTGAGGGAATATATATACATCAGGATGATCCAGGAAAAAAACACTTCTCTATACATGAAGCCATGTGTGGGCGATTTGTCAGCCTGGGTGTCTGCTCTGGAGAAGAATAATAGGCGACGGATACGAAACATGAGCACATAAAGGAATGGACGGAATATCATAAACACCTGTACAATCTCAGGTGATCCAATAAACGTTTTGTGAAGCTTATAATGTTATAAAATCAGTGCTAGAGATGTTCAACTCTATCCTTACTTTTGATGACTTACTTTGGTGTTGTTTTGACATTGTTATTATAATATCATTTTGCTTTCTCATTAGCAGTACATACAGGAGTGGGAAAAACAACACAAATCCCTTTCAGTTGAGTGCGTAGGTTTGGTTTTCGGACAAAGTCAGAGGATCTGTAGGTATAAAATATACCGTATATACAATTTTTGTCGATCTCAAACAGATGCTTATACTGATTACTTTACATTGTTGATAGTCAATTCTAGCATGTTTCTAGGAAAATATTAACTATAAATAAAAAGTTCTGCCTGCCGCTAGAGTTGGGCGATCTTGCCCAAAGTCAGATCGTCCTATCGTCACTCTGTGGGATCGCCAGTACACGATTCCATCGTGTGTGTGTGTGTGTGTGTGTGTGTGTGTGTGACGGGGGGTGGGGGATTGGGGGGGGGGCACGACTCCGCAGCCGCCACATTAATGTGTGTGCATTTCGCAACACATCATGTGAATGGCTGCTCCACCCTAAGGCTGGTACGTAGTGTATTATCAAGGTATTAATTATTTTAGGCAGAAAGTGTAATTTCAGCACTATCAATAATGAACAATATTGACTGGACAAGCCGCACGTAGCTTGATCTTCGTTAGACTGACTGAACAGCCTCATAGAAATTATATTTTACAATTCTTCATATTTTATTATAACGAAATTCGCTAAAGCAAGTAATTCGGTGCTTTTAAAGTCATGATGTTAAGCTGACACGGATCACTTACTTTGTTTGCGGTCAGACATTACAGCGTCTCCATCATAAGGCTGCACGCTGCGTGTCGCTGTGTTAGATGCAGTCGGCTTAATAAAGTCAGTGATCACACATTAGAATTATATATTTATTTTAAAAACAACCTTTCATTCATCTATGTTTGGATTGGATTCTTCGGGAGATTTTAGCGTCTGAAATGCGTTTAGCGCATTTCATTACCGCCAGCTGATGGAGGTAAATCCGTCCGTATGCGGCATATTTCACAGAAGTAATTTGGAAAAGTATGAATCTAGTGCATTAAGGGTCAGAAGAGTTTGAATTCATGGTGCTTTGTTCTTATTAATCAATTAATTCCAGCTGCAGTAAGCTCGCCGGCGCGCGTGCACACACACACACACACACACACACACACACATACACACACACAGGCCCGCTCTCTCTCCCTCTCACTCATCTGTCTGTCTCTCTCTCTCTGTCTCTCTTAACTGTGCGTTAGCCACTGGTAACTTCTGGTAATATCGCCAAGGAAAAAAAACTATCGTTGTTCATCCCTTCAATCGCCGATATACGATCGGATCGCCAATCGGCACAACCCTACCTGCCGCCACATCTTCTTCTCTACACATGGACCCAAAAACTGCCAGCAACAAAACAGGGAAACCAAACAATATGTTGTCTTACAGGTGAAACCCAGGGCAGAAAAATATACAATTACCTCCCTTCACTTGTGAAGCGTAAAAGACCTTTTGGTAACACCTGTGTTTATACCCCTCTCTTATCACTTGTATTTTACAGTTTTTAGCAGATTCTGTTTTTTTAGTTGTTATATATGGCTATGTTTTTACTGTTTTTGCACGATCCATGTGTACTATTTTATCTTGTTCTGTGTTTTTTTAAATTATAACTATTATCACCATTTCATGTCAAAATGGCTGCTGTGAAAAGATCGATTTCTGTGATCTGTGCACACAATGAAATTTTAAGTGTTCAACAGTGTTTTTAACAGCATCAGTATTTATACAACTCTTCTCCCTCTTTTTTGCAGCTTGAGAGTAAAAGAGGTCCATTTTAGAGAAACTCTCAAACTGTAAAAGAGGAGAGGAAAGTTGTGTAGGTGTTAAAAAAGCGAGAGGTACGTGTCTTTTTGTCCCAAGTGAAAATTACGCCCTTGGAAAAAAAGGAAAGCCTCTCATACCACTCTTTCGGCTTAATCTCGTTCTGCGACCTTCAGTTTCCAGACACACAAACAGACTAATATGCAACTTCCTGAGCTTCTGAGTTGTTATGAGGTGAGAGCACGACACTGGAACAGTGTATTCAGCTATACTACAGATAAATGATACATATAAAGCATACTGACAATAACAATCAGTGAATTATGCTACAAGAATGTTTTCTTAACTTTCTAAGGACATTTGATACTTCTTGACATGTTTATTTGCTGTGACTTTGGGCTGCTGTTGGAGTTTATTGTACCTGCTGTGAATCAAGCTGACTAAAGCTGCTATCCTCCACTATGGACCAGGCTACAATCATTTCAGACCTACCCTTTCTTTTTAAGCCTACAAGCATTTGATTTTCAAAACACAGATTTGCTGTAAAAACATTAAACTACACGATGGCAGTTGTTGTAGAGCTTTTACACTGAAATAAGACTGTATAGGCATTCAAAATATTATGTCTGCCTCATCTCACCTGAACAAGTTCTTCCTTACAAGGTGACACAATACACCTTCTTGAGGGCACAAATATATACTGTAGGGTTAAATTGTTTGTCTCAAAATCAGTTTTACAACTTGTACATTGACGGATTTTGCATTGCGACCATCATAATTTTGCATATGCTTTCTTATAGACCCAAAACCCGCAGTCACATGTCCACTTGTATAGTACCAATCAAAAGTTTGGACACACTTCTCATTTAATGTTTTTTCTTTATTTTTTTAAATAAGAAATGGTTCAGATTATACCAACCATGTCCACATAATTCCATATTTCATACTGTAGTTCTGATGTCCCCAGTACTAATCAACAATGTGAGAAAATAATAGAAACAAAGAAAAAACTATAGATGAGAAAAATTGCTCCAAACTTTTGAGTGGTACTGTAGTCACAAAGCTTATTTTTGTGACATCCATTCTTCTTCCTTCTTTTCAAAGAAAGATGAAAGGTTGCTTGAGTTAGTGGTTACGTGGCTTGCTGAAGGGAAACCCGACAGTTGTTGAGGTAAAGGAGAGGATTTCACATGTGGAACCTCTACGTGGTCTGTGCTGTCTGACTGAATATCTCAGACTGTCACTCACATGCTGTTTTGCATATGGATACCGTTTTCCATTGTCTGTTAGGAACAATTTTACAAATTAAGTGGAGGATGTTTGCAACATGGGAATTTGATGTGCCCAAAAAATAATTAAGAATGAATGGGAGGGATATGGACTGTGGTGGAAACTGGGAGCACGTCAAGTCTGACTGAGCGGAGGTGGTAGGAGGATGAGGAGGAGGAGGAGGGAAGAACTCATCACTAAACACTCAATTAATCAGGCAAACTCCCACGGTACAGGAAATATGACTGCCATCTGCTCTCCTGCAGGCAGGGGAGTGAGAGGTGGAGGTCGGGGATGGAGGGAGAAAATGAGGAGGAGGAAAGTTGCAGAGAGTAGATGTCCCAGACAGGCTCCATTAAAGCTCTGACCGCAGATGGCATGTCTCACCAGTGGGCCACCCAAGTGGAGCTCACACTGAGATTGTGGGGAGATTGGAGGTACGGGGACGGGGGAGATAGAGGAAAACAAAAATGGCAAACTCATGGGGATCTACAGTATTGCTGTCATCAACATGACCAGCATTTTAATCAGCTGTGACTGTCGAACTCTTACCATGTCAAGAGCTCCAACAGCCTTCTGAAGGGCAGCAGCCAGTGTCACAGCATGTGCAGACCCACCTGTGATGACACAGGCCGACCGCGACAGAGTCTCTGAAAGAGAAAGACATGTGACTGGTTGAAAACTCCTGTGATAACTGCCCCATCAAGAGTGCGAGAGTGCATTTAAATGAACACAAACTGGCAAAACTTTCACTTTCAATAGCCTGTTGCAGGAATTACATTCTGTCATTAATGCTAGTGCTGTTAGCTAAAGTTAAACATTTCAGTGAAAAACTCGGCTGTTTAATATGGAAGTGAGGTGGAAAAGCTGCATGGAAAAACCTCAGTATGGTTGAGGAGAAAAGGAGGTTTCAGGGAAAATGGATCAACTCTTACTCTGTAGGATCTCAGGGCAGATTGAGTGAGCTGCCTTATCAACAAATAGATGAATTCAAATCCTACAGTCCCCATGGGTTTTCCTTTGTGGCCTTCAATCATGTGCTTTGAGAAGTACTGCTATACAGAAATACCACACTGAAAACATTTTTGTTGTCTCAGAAGCTTCTCACATATAAAATACAATAAATTTCAAAACACATGAAAGCTGGATGTTGCGCAACATCAGCCTGTTTTGAGTCCGTCCACCTACACCTGTTTTGGTTAATCATTCACTTCAATGGAGAATATATTAGAGGCCAGTGGTGGAAGAAATAACAGAAACGTTTCCCTGCATATCTTGTCTGACTCAGCCATGTGATGAACACACCAGTTGTCTCTATGGACTTAAATTGTTATGAGTTATGAAGTAAGTTGAGTCACTGGATCCCTTCTGTAAATTTTCATTTCAAGGTTTTTCTTTTAATAAAATCCTCAATGTTCCTCACAGGAGTCTCCTACATTATCTAATGATGTTACAGGTCTTATGCTATGACCATCAGTTTCAATCATTTCAGCTGTGTTTATGAGAAACAATGTCAATGTCTTATTTTGTCTCTAAATACTAATACCCATGAGCCTTAGCCATTATTGCTATGGATAAGAAGCCGGTCAGAAGCTGTAGGAAATTCAGAGCAATTTGTTGTTGCAGTTGGGGGAAAAACATCACCACAGTTCAGGAATTCCTGTCCCATACCCTATTCAGTATCTTTATATTAACTGTTGATCAAATCACTATTTATATTGTGAAAAATGTCACCTGTAGTCACAATCTTACATCCAAATCTGAACTTTCCCTGCACTTTAAGATCATTGTTTTGGTTTTTACAGCCCACAATTTTGCTGCTCTCATCAATGTCTTTTCCAGTATGTGTTATTAATACCATTTTATGCTCTGTGACTGGGTGTTTCTCACTGAAATGCTCCTCACAGATGACTTCTCTCTTACAGTTACTGTTGTACCTTGAACTTTATCAAAGAACCAGATATTTTCAAACACACTTGATCTTGTCTTGATTTATTGATGATTCAACCAGGAGAATTTCACCCAAGCCTTGGAAGTGCTCCAGCTGAGACTGATATAACACTGTCAATGCAGAAAATTAGAATACTTCTCCAACATTAGCGAGCTAACTAGCAAGCAGGTTGGGTCCAGACCTTCAAATCTGCCCACTCCACTGATTTGGCTCCGCCCACTGCATTGAATAGGCTCTTTCTCTTCCAAATGGAAATATAGTGTCAGACTGACAATTCAGTCTGATATCAGGCTGACTTCCAGAATCAGGGGTGCCAGAAACAGCTCCTCGTGCTTTGCAAGTCTACGGCAACATTATAAAGTCATGCTCAAAAACAGAACAATTTCTAAAACATTAAGATAAGATGGCCACCATATACGTTGCAAAAAAACTGAAGATCTCTGATGAAGCTGCCTCACTCACAAGCCCTCTTTTGAAAAATCGATTAACAAGTGTGCACAAACACACTCTTCTTCACACACAGCCATGGGTCTCCACACACATACTCACACGGTGACACAGTGGTGTGTATCTAAGTATGTGGAACACAAACACACACA
>JAJHUR010079761.1:0-15586 GCA_027495735.1 Lutjanus campechanus | reverse complement strand
AGGCCTACTAAAAAATATGTCTTTTTGTAATTTGGGTGAACTAACTGAGGGGCAAACAGCTACATGAACTAATAGCACATTCAGCGTTTACATTTAGGTTAATTTCTACATGCTAATCCTGAATGTCACATTCAATATATTGGTCCTTCCTCTTTTGCCAGCACCCCTCACTTTTAATTTACAAGCTTTGTTTGTGCCCATATGATAAATCAGCAGCCGGCATACAGCAGCGCTCGCCAAACTGTCACCAAATCCACAATCCCCAACCCAAACCAGGCCCCTGGCGTGCTCACCTTCCACAGTGTTGGCGGTCCCTGGATGAGCTTGGCATTGGTGCCACAGTACTGCAGAGCCAGATGGAGACACTCGGTGCCAAACTCAAAGTCTGACTCACTGCACTGCAGAGGGGACACAACAGAGAGAAAACGCTGTGGACAATACTTGAAAACAATATATTTCCGTCACAGTAGGAGGAAGTGTGGTACACTATGTTGTTCCATTGCAGTGTTGGAACTGCACCAGTGGCTACAACCAACTGGATGTCCAACTGAAAACAAATTTTCTAGACTTTACTATTATGGGTATTCATCACATAAACTTCATTTAAAAATGGTGTAAGGTCAAACTGAGCTACATATGAACAAGATTGATCTGGTCTATAGCCGTGCTAGCAGAGCTGTAAGGCTGTTATTGGAGAACAGTGGTGCTTTGAGTGCAAACATTAACATGCAAACATGCTCACAATAACAATGCCACCATGCCAGTATTTAGCAGGTATAAAGTTTCATCATTTAGGCTTAGCATGTTACTGCGTGTTACTACTCTGCTACTGGAGAAACACGGCAGTCCAACACGGCAGACTCCAAGGAAAAAGACCCTCACCCTCTGTAGATATAAATGGCTCATTCTAAGTTAACAAAAACACAATGATTCTTATATTCAGGTGATTATACACTAATGAAAACAAGAATATAAAAAATAGATCTTCCTTAATTTTACACACCTTTAATTGGCCTCTGGCCTTATGTCATTTTGCAAAATTGGCCCCCAGATAAAACAAGTTGATTATTCCTGCCCTGGTGTCAGTCCAGTAGCATGGCTAAAATTACTGCTTCTTTCTAATAATTAAGTATCAAGTATAAAACTGAACTCTTAAAGCTTATACTAGGGGTTAAAGTTCCTTTCTTCAGTAAACTGAATGTGCTGCAAAGACTTCATGGCAATCTGCTAATTAGAGTGCAAATTTGAGATTTTGGTCTGAGGAGAAACCCTCATGGAGAGCCCACAATGGATAGAGTTCATCCTGTGGAGACCGTAAATGTACTCAGCAAAGTTTCACATCAGTCTTGAGATTTGTTGTGAAACAGTAGTAAATTCTCCTAGTAAGCGAATGGCTTTAGTAAATTTCACTCCAGTATTACCAGTATTAGAGCAAAACTTGGTTAAAATGTAACAATTCATCCTCCTGTCATTGTGATCCAAGGGGAAATTTTGGCTATGATAGATTAAAAGTCACTACATCCATAAAGAATCATCCTCTGAAGATCATGAATATCCAATCTTTGTTGAGATGTCTAGTTCTGCACAAAAGATCTTCAATAAACCAACCACACACCAAAAAACGCCATCCTGAGGTCCCATTTCCAAGTGGCCAAAAATTTCAAATCAAAAGAAATATTATGGTAAAACCTCTTGTTTTAAAATCAACATGAAGCACACTTGAAGGGTCTAAGTCTACTTGGTGCAGCTGCATTTAAAAGTTGTTTTTTCTCACATTTTCACTTTCTGTAGAGTTCAGGCTCAGTCAAACCGCAATATGACCTGCTATGTACTCTCTGATTTACCACTCGTTTGAGAAGGCTCTTATTTTGTCCAGGCATTCCAAACATAATTTGGTTCTGTGCAGCATATGGTTGTCTTCTTGAGAGATGAAATTTGTCGTTAACTTTAACTTTCTGCAGATATTTCACTAAAATGTCCGAAGCCTTTCGTCTGTATCATGATCAGAGCTGGTGTTTCAACAGAAGAGACACGGGCTCATAAAATGATTTTGCCGTCACCACATTTTTCATCAGACACTTCAGAAGACTCTGTTTTCTTTGGCTGATGGACGGTTGGCCCCGCAACACTCTTATCTATCTGTATTACGAACTTTGATTTCATCAGTTCAGAAGACATTTTCCCACATTATTCTGCAGTCGTGATGTGTTACTAAGGAATGGGTTTTACTGCCCCTTTTCAACAGCAAAGCTCTGACATTGTTTGTTCCAGTGCTTTATTTTCCATGGTTTGTCAAGTAACAGCTCCAAGGCTCATTGGTAGGTGAAAACATGTGGTTCTAGTATATTTAACTGGAAGGAAGTGCTACACGTGCAAATTCACTGTTTTTATTGACTGAGAAACAGCTTAAATAAACGTGTTATCTGTTACACAAAAACATGCGTGACTGTGGCTGCAAGTGCTATGAAAGGAATGAGGGGCAGGTCTGTCATAATCAGCCAAATGTCACTTTAGAAAGGAAAAAATAAATAAAAAGGTATGAAAAATCGCTTTGTGTAGGACAAACAACTTCTGATGGGATGCAACAAAGGAAATTCTGAACTAAGAGAACCAAAAAAAGTCTAATCTACTAACTGAACTAATTTGATGTGAATTCATTTCAGGAGAGGGCAAACCAGGGAGTGCATTATAATGTTTTCCTGTGTTTTCACTGGGTGCTATATTCCATATAAGCATTTGACAATTGATTTCATAGGGCTTTTTTTTCAAACCTCAAAAAAAAAAAAGGCAACTGAAAATTTCAATGCTGAGTCTCACTGTGTGCAGCTGGGTATCAAACCACGACACTTTATGAACAGCTACCAAAATCCGTCTGTAACAGAGTATCAAAACTCAGCCAATGTTGAGGGAGGGTATTAACTGCTCATGCAGCAAATACGGACAAACATCAGCATTCATTTGGAATTGGTTGTCTGACCACCCCTTTGTTGCAATTTTAATATTTACTCTCTTTTACTGTACTGTAGCTCTGTTTTGGTCACCACTGACCACTGTTTCTTTAGCTGCTAAATATTCTACTAGCTAGTTGCTGACTTTTTCTGTGGGGCAGGGAGTGGTCAGTGGGTCCATCAGCCCTTTTTTGGCTGAAAACAGCTGTGGGCTGCTGGAAACAAAGTTGATGAGAGTGATGAGACTAAACCAGTTGAGCTACGAGCTGATGGAGGCTAAAATTGCCCATTGAGTTGAGGGGAACTACAGAGTTAAGACCTCTTTTACCTCTTTTACATTACACACAGTCATTTAATCCTTTGTCAACATAAAAATATTGATTACATCAACTTTAAATTAATGCACTGAAAAAGTATCCTTTTAGTATTGGTACCAAAACTCAGGTATTGTACTGATGCAGTACTGAAAAACAGTGGCAGCCCTAAGTGTCTGTATATATGCAATTGTTGCATAAATCCTGAACTAATCTTAGATAGGATTTGATGACCAATGCATATTTTATTTTTTATTTTTGATTCACAGCTGGAAAAGCTCAGATCGTGCTGATCTCATGGAAGTTTGGATTGAGGCGATGAGCTCATTTTG
The DNA here is from genome assembly GCA_027495735.1 of Lutjanus campechanus. Taxonomy (NCBI): domain Eukaryota; kingdom Metazoa; phylum Chordata; class Actinopteri; order Lutjaniformes; family Lutjanidae; genus Lutjanus; species Lutjanus campechanus. The sequence goes on along the minus strand of JAJHUR010079761.1, from coordinate 11,992 downwards.
TTTAAAATACAGACAGGACTACAAAGACAAGTCCATGCCACCTGAGATTATACCTGGGTAATATTTTATCAAGCTATAAAAGAAAGGGGTCTTTTATTCCAGGGACCCTGGAACAGAGGAGAGAAATTACAGCAGAAATGCGCTCTCAGTCTCGAGGTAATTTAACCTTTAGCATTTTCTCCCCGTACAATAGCTTTCACCGGGGACTGGATAAAGTGTCTCCCCCTTTGTCTTTTCAGCCCCAAGTTCTTCTACTCTCAATGGATGTCAAGGTACAAATGTGCAGCTCTCAGAGATTTTTCATGAGCATGTCCTACAGTCCTAACCTGACACTTCTGCTATCTTTTGAAAGGCTGAAGAGGAGGAGACTAACAGGAGGGGAGAGGGGGACACACTGTCAGTAGACCCCAAACTTCTTTTTTCCCCAGCGACCTCCCCAGTTTGTCTTAATTTTTGCAACTTGACTGGCCTTGACACTTCGGCACGAATGTGAGCTCATTTTCGGAAAAGGCCAAAAACGCCAAAGCCAGCAGGGCTCTCAAAGCGAACTGAAGATCCATACGTGCCAAGAATAAAAATAACTGCAGACAATTGGGGCTCCAACTGGAGGCATACTTCAGCTCTTAGCTCAAAGTTTGCTGCGGCTTCCTTCAAAAACGTGGCTATCGGAAGAACCATCTAATGGAGTCAAGGCTGAAATAGCAAACTAAAAGTGTCTGAAAAATAAATAAGGTCAACTTCTGCAACTCAAGTTTCACATTAAGTTGGCTTTAGATTAGGCTGCCAAGTCTTTGCAATAAGCCCCCGCTTTCAGAAAAGAATCAACACATTTACGACATACGTCAGAGGATAAATTCTTTCCATTTTTCAGGTACACATATTAAAACGCACTCAACTGTTGAGACTATTAATCTGAATCCACCTAAATGTGCCATGTAATTTCACTGCTCTTTCATCGTTTTTCCAACTGAGCCTTTGTTCACTTTTGTTCCACAGACTAATCTGCTGCAGTGTGGCAGAATATATTAACGTGTCATTTCTTTCCCAGACGCAGCAGAGGCCGAGTGAAAATGATAGCACCCACGCCACAAGCTCCTCCGAGTGAAACCCTGCAGGTTCTGGCACATCAGCCGAACAATGAAGGACTGTAAAGGCCTGTTATGATGTATGAGAATCATAAAGACCTTTGTCTTCTAAATGGTGTAATTTCTCGAGCATAAATCTCAATCTGACTGTCATTTTATAAGATTTCAGAGACTTTTTTGTCCAATTATTTGACACCAGGAGAAAGTTGTACATGCCTGCAGGACCAGATTTGTTCATCCTTTGATATTACGAGTTGTTTTGCACAAATGTAGCTGTTGTAGAAATCACACTTTTGGCTTCATGTGCTCTGGACTAGGGCTGCATAATTTATCACAATATTATCAAAATCGCAGTACGGCCAAGTGCAATGTCTGAATCTCAGAACCCAGCAATTTTTTGATAAAGGAAAAATGTGCGACAAAACACTGTGATAAAGAAATACTGTAGTGCCTCAGAGATGCCCTGGCCTAAAAATCCTGTTAACATGTTTATTTGGTACAGACCTCAACAAATATGACATCATTACAATTTTTTTTTCCAGTGAAAACGAAATTTTTGATTGACAAAAGTAGCAATACTCAACATAAACATATCTGTACCAGCAGTGCATACAGGTTGATAATTAAAAAAAAGAAGAAGAAATTAATTATCCTATTTAATGTGCATCTGACTTTTTCTTTTTGTCGTGGTATCTTTTTTTTTTTTTACACTAATATTGTATCAAAACTTAAAATTCTCATATCGGAACAACTCTGTTCTGGACAAATCCTGGGTCGCTGCTTGACCTCTTCAGTTACACAGAATTATCTGATATACATATACAATAGTCTTTCAAAGTATTTATAACGAAAAATTATATGGGTAAATGCATACAGGTGTACTTTATACAACCTGCAAAGAAATAAGGGGGAATAAGGTTTCAGTTTCTTTGCTTTCTTTCTTTCTTTCTTTGTCGCCCTTCTCTCTAGCTTATTTCTGTCACGTTCATTTTTAAATTTCTGATTTTAAATATCTGTTGATATTTGACTTTCCAGCCATAATTCTAATTAACTAACAAAAATATATTACTCAGTAATATATAATAATATAGGGATTACAATTTCCAAAACAGTAATAATATTACAGTTACTAATCCAAGTAACTCTGAGTTACTGAGCTAGTTTTTGACTGCTGTAGGTGCATGTGCAGTAGGTCAGGGCAGGTTACCTCAGCTGCTTGCCAAAACACTAAACAAAGGCTGATGGATGAAGGAGAGAGACATACTTTCACAGGTGGAAGTACTGTCATTGCTTTGAGTTTGTTTGGCTCCTTCAGAGAGAATCTGTGGTGATGGAATCTAATCTGAAGGCTGCACTCAGAGAGTTCGACTTTGTTTCCACCACAGCCAACATCTGGACAAGAATAAAGAAAGCTTTCTAGGTGTTAACAGTTCACTGGATCAGCAGAGAAACTCTGGAGCGCAACAAGGCTGCCAACAAGGTACACAAGTTATATAGTAATATAGAGAGAAATGTAACTAATAATTTTGATAACAAGCAATAATTAAACTTATATTATTACTTTTTAAAAGAGTAATAAGTAAAAAGTAACTTATTACACCTCCTGAGTAACTTGCCCGACACTGGTCATAGCTAAATTAAAACATACATGACTTTTTAATGTGATGTGCTTCACTTCACTGTGTATTTAATTATTCTTCAGGATAGGAAACAAGCTGCAGTGAAACTGTTAAAAGTTTGAGTTACTTTTCCGTTACACTGATGAAACGCTCTCTGCAGCTACTCTCTACTTAATGCTGGATCCCTGTGGTTGAGACACGGTCCTTCTGTGTTGACTTTATATGTTCTCCTTGTGAGGTGCTCTGCCTTCCCCCACCATCAAAAACATGTATGTTAGGTTAATTCTCCTGTCAGTACCTCTGACCAAAGTAGATCTGGAGTTGGTCCCTGGGCTCTGCACAGCAGCCACCTAATTAAATGCAGAGACTGAATCTGACTACATGTTATACTTGATTGTACAATTTTGCTTTGTATGGTTGAATATGTCACAATAAAGTTTACCTTAAACATATATGTCCCATTTAAAACAAGTGAGGTTGGCAATTTTCATCAGTTATGATCTTGTCTGTCACAAACAAAGTACTAGATGTCCTAGATGTTGTACGTTCTTCCTTCTGATGCTTTTTTTTTTTTTTTTTTTGCCCATCCCACTTTTACAACATCTTGGCTCCTGGTCTCAAAATGTCAAATCTGCAGCCAAAACCTGGGGTGTAATATTTGACTGTGGACTTTCATTTGAAAAACAAGGTTCAGTCGTGTTTTTATCAACCAAGGAACATCTCAAAAATAGTGTCTTTTCTCTGCTGACCTGATCTCAAGAAGTTCATACAGTACATTTCAGGGGTAAGCCAAAGAACTATTTCATACCTTCAGCTAGTACAAAAGGCAGCTGTGCAGATCAAGACAAGATCATATCAGCCCAGTTTGAGCCTCTCTTCACTGGTCTTATTGAACGGCTGCTCCCCTATGTGCCCGAGTGCAGCTTCCAATCCTCAGGCAGAGCTCAACAGTAAAGGTGACCTGGTTTAACAGTTAGGGCCTCTCAGGTCTGGAACTCTCTGCTTCAAGATCTGAGGCTGAAGAATCAGTGCATATTTCACGTTTTTGCTTTTTATTAATGCTAAAACACTGTTTTATTTCCAGCATGTCTTCTCTGTTTCATTACATTATTGTTTTTTTGCTTGTTGTTGGGTTTTTTGTTTTTATCTCATAATATTGTTCATTCACTCGTTTATTGCTGTCCTTGTACCCACATTAACATATGAACGACCCATATGTGTGTGTGTGTTAGAGGTAAATTAAAGAACAGGCTCTGATACCCTCTGATAGGCTTGATAGATGACATCATATGTGAATCCCTGAGGCATCTCGCTGGCTCTGTACTTGGCTCTCTCCAGAGAATGATCCAGGTACCCTTCTGAGGTGGTGGCTATCACCGTGGAAACAAGAGGTCGGATAGCTCCTGCTGCCTGAATGAAAAAAAGTAAAATGAAAGAAAGTTTTTTAGTTTTTGTTTTTAATACAATTATATATATATATAAAGAATTTTTAAGAGAAGAATTATATCCCTAAACAAGCTCTGTAAAGGCTGAAAATGTCTTGTAAAGAACTTGTAAAATTGCCATTTTTCCGCTTGGTGGTGTGATGTTACAGCTAGTTCACAATTAGATTAACAATAAATACAGACTTCCACACAATATTTTTAATAAAGTTTGACACTAAACAAACTATGACAGTAGAAAAGTCCATATCTAATATGCCTTAGGCAAAGTGTGTGCAAAAGTAGTTATCAAGTTTCCCTTGTTAAAGTCGGTCCAATAGTTTTTGTTAAAGAGCTAAGTGAAAACACAGATTATATTGGCTTGTTTTACAAGCAGATTCGAACGTAAAAATACACAGAAGAATGAAAGTGTCTAGACAGGAATATTCTCAACAGGACAACGATCAAGGACCAACATTTTCCAAACACCTTAACTGGGCACAAACCCCATTTTCAAAAGCTGCACTTTACAAGTGACATTTAGAGGTGGAACACATTCGAAATCGTAGGACACAAATAAAGAGAATAGAGAATAGAGACACAGGGCAGGATGAACGGGGTGGATGTGCATAGAGTCAAAGATGAAAATGCATACATCTGGCCAAAAGTTTTAGACTATTCAGATGTACAGTTACAGAAAGGGGAACAAAAGGAAACCTCAAGAGGAATATAAGAGTTAAGTTCTGAAATCACAGTCTGTCCCATACAGAGGTGCTGTTTGTTGTCACAGCAAACATCTGTACTGTGAGCTGGGTAACCCCCGCCAAAAGACTACATATACAGTAATGTTATTACTGGCTAAAAAAATGAACAAAATGTTGTTAAAAGCTTTCCTATAATCAAGACTAAAAATCATGATTAGAACTGGAATGGTGCTGTTAGATCACTGCTGAACGACCCTGTTAATACAGGAGCATGCCACCCTTCGTGTACAGCAAGCATGATACAATACGCGATGATATGATACAACTCTATTGTCAGAATACATTGGAATTCATTTAGCCTCCCTTGGCAGCTTCTCACACAGCACACACATGACTTTCCACAGATGTGCAAAAAGAAAAAAAAGACAAATATACAGTGCATATCATGTGACATCCTTTGCATTTAGATCTCAATTAGCAACACACTGATTTTGGTTTAGCTAATGTTTAAAAGAATTCTTCAGCCTGCAACAAGGGTCATAAGAGATACTGTTAGCAAGTCTGAGCACGCTCTTGTCGTGAGCTGCTTGAAAAGATTCTGCCACACGTTGGCCAATAATCTCCACACAAGGTTGGATTTGATTATATAGTCCAGTCCAATTTGAAGTTTGACAGAGAGGCTGCAGAAACAGGCCAAGTAAACATGTTTTTTGACCACAGTGAAAACGTTGTTTTTGAAAGGCTAATTGCCAACAAATATGGATTGAAGCAGAACGTTCCGTTAGATGAAAACATGTTGAGAATTTTGGAAATCATCACATTTATTTTTTTTCACTACATTTTGACTTTTGGACTCAACAATGCTCTGGAGTTATTGGAATTTTTTGAATCATACAAATCAAAAACAATCTCATGCAGCCACAACAGGAATCACAACAGGATTCTACAAATATGTTGTAGTATGATATTAATATTAGTCTAACCTAATCTTTATTTGCAACTATGCAGAAACACAGGGTTTAAAGAAACAGTTCACCCCAAAATCAAAAATACCTATTTTTACACTGGCCTGCCATGATATTTGTGATCCAGATTATTTTAGTGTGAGTTGCAGATTTTTGGAGATATTGGCCGTAGAGATGTCTGCCTTCTCTCCAGTATAATGGAACTAAATGGCACTCGGCTTATGGTGCTCAAAGCGCCAAGAAATTACATTTGGAAAATTTAAAACCAGCGTCTCCTTCCAAAATTCATGACCTTGTTCCGAGCAGTTTCAAGTAGGAACTAGATTCTACTGCAGAAAGAAGTGTTCTAACGATACTGGAATTTCTGATTTCGGTAAAATACAAAGTGACACAAGTTGAGAGGAGGACAACACTGTGAGTAAGTGAGAGGAGGCGGGACCATGCTAACACTGCAGCGGTATGTGGGTCAACACGCTGTGAGAGAAAGAAAGCGAGAAAGTACAGCTGGTAACAGAGTATCAATGGTACAAAAAAATGAGTATTTTTGAGGATTTCACGACAAGGTCTGTGGATTATCTTGAGTAGCTGTTGAGTTTTTCAAACGTAATTATTTGGTGCTTTATGCAACACAAACCGAGTGACGTTTAGTCCCACTATATTGGAAATAGGCAGGCATCTCTACGGCCGCTATCCCCGAAACATGGCAACTCCCACCAGAACAGTGCAGATGCAGCACTACAGGCCAGAGGAAACAATCATGTATTTTTGATTTTGGGGTGAAATGTCCCTTTAATCAGAATGAATAGACTTGCAAAAAACTGTCAGTGTTTTGAATGCAGCTGAGGAGCTTTGCACCATTCAGTTCAGCTCTACACAACATAATCAAACATGAATAAGAATCATGAGATGCTGTTGAAAGCAGGAAACATCTAATAAGAGGACCTTGACTTTTGTTTTTTTTCTTCTTTGTCAAAGACTCTGACTGACTCAGCTCAGCCATAACTTGACATTTCAGAGACAGAATATTTTCCTGATCATACTTTGAGTCAGTAGCCATATCAAAAAGTAACACTAAATCCATCTTCACCAGCACATCTGGAGCCTGCACTGCTTGTACCTCCTCCTCCGCTGGAAATTCAAAATAATCAACATTTTTGAGATAATATTTTCATCTCACTGCAGCATGATTGAAGGCAGTTTCCAGGAGTAGAGCAGTCAGCAAGCGTGTGCGGGAGAAACATCTAGCAATTGAAAGGAAAGCAAACATGTGTTCTGCGTGTTACACATGCTGTTAAAATCAAAATTAATCTGCAGCCTCTCAGTGGAGACGGGCTTTCTGCCATGAGCGTGGATACTGGCAAGATAATGAAGACCAGGCCGCCTGCTGTGAAAGTTCATCACAAAGCACACACACACACTCAGAGACACGCCATAAATGTTGGCCTTATGTCGGGGAGCTCGTGCTTTCCTCTCAACCTGTGTGACCTGCGCTCACGAAGTCTCCTCTCAGCTGCTCAGTCTCAGCCATGAATCATAATGAGGCCGATCTGCAAGCATGTTCGTCACAGTTGCTCAAATGTTTTCCATCTATCATTGATGAAATAAACGCTACCACCAGGAGCGATGGATCTGTCACTCTGATAAACAGTTTGTAAAAAAGATGGAAAGGCCTTGTGCACAAGAAGGTGTGTTTAGGTGGTCTGAACCTGACTGGAAAACCCAACTTTGTTGTATTTTAATGTTTGGTTTGTTTATGTTCACACAGCGCGGTGAAAAACGAACCACAGGTCGCACAAACAAGTCAAGTCACGTGTCGCTTTACCCCACCAGGTGAGAGGTTTGATTCTAGCTCATGCAACTGTGTGATGGATTTGTTTATACTCATGCTATAATTGACCTTCTCTGGTTTTCAGCTAAAATCGCATGAAGAGATGAAGTATGAGCTACAGTCAAGATTTAATTAGCTGCTCTACGCTGTCCAAGCATGAAGAACTACTGGCATTTTGGGGTTATTTCCTCTATTTGTAGAGGGATTATAGTCTGTCTCTGAACTGCTGTTCTCTTGGAAATAGACACATCCCGCCTGTATGTGCTTCTGGAAAATCTGACAATCCATAGAGATTACACATCTTCAAGCCATATTTACAGCTGGAGCTTTGGCGATAACTTTAATTATGATTATTTCCAAGTAGCAAAATTTACAGAGCTTTGAGCGTTTCCTCATGACAGAATGACGGTTTGTCTACAAATTGAATGTCTGCAGTGAGCAAAGGCCCCATTTCCACTGATTCCACTGACAGCATGTGTCTCCTGTCTGCTTTGTTTTGTTATAAAAAGATTATTTCAATATCCTCCAGGTATCCAAAAGGTTTCCTGTTATGACAGTCATGATTTAACAAGTGGAAAATCTGGGCTTTGAATGTGTGTGTGTTTTAGGGCTGCAACTAATGATTGTTTCACAATCGATAAATCTGACAGCAATTTTTTTTGTTTTGTCTCAAATGTCCAAAAATAGTGATAAATGCCTACTTGTCCAGGATTTACTAAGGTTTTCTTCTTGTATAGGGCTGCAGCAATGATTATTTTCATCTGCCAATTATTTTCCTGACTGATCAAATGTTTACTCTATAAAACAAGCGAATATAGTATCAATTAGTTGATCGATGGAAAAATCACCGTCAAACATTTTTACACTTAATCATCACTTAATCATGGAGGTAATTTTTCATACAAAAGTTGGTATTGGTTGGTTCTGTCTTCTTAAATGTGCAGATTTACTGCTTCGAATTTATTCGAACGAATTACGGGTCATTTTAAATTCATTCAAACTTGATTTTTTGGAAAGTGACAGCCCTATTGGTTGTTGGCTAGACAACATTAGACATTTGAGGACGTCAACTTAGACTCTGAGAAACTGGGATTGACATTTTTAACTATTTTATGTTGTTTCATAAACCAGGCAATTAATCAATTAATTGAAAAAATAATCAGCAGATGAACTGATAATGAAAATAATTTTTAGTTGCAGCTCTCTGAAAAAAGAAATTTGCAGCAAATCTTCACATTTGAGCAGCTGGAACCAGAGAATGTTTGACATTGTTGCACTGTTGTATGGCCTGACTCAGGTAAAAAAAAAAGTGGTGTACGGGATGCTGCTGGTAAGTAGGAAGGTCCAGGTTCAAGGCCAGATAAATGACATGATATCAGATAGGCACAGAGAGTTGCATACTCACTGCAAGTATTTTATGTTGTATTTTTAAGCATTTTGATATCAGAATAATCACTTGACCAAATAAACTGATAAAAAGGAAGAAACAGTTCAAAGAATGTTGTAGGGATTTCACGTTGCAAAAGATTAAGTTACAATCCTTCCAGATACCCAGATGTTTCAGTTAAAACAGCTTTTATCATACTGACCCCTTGTTCCTTGGCAGCCATGGCTATCTTGTAAAGAAAGTCCTCCTCCACAAAAGGCCGTACGGCATCGTGGATGATGACCACCTTTGGTCTGTCCGCTGCCGGCCTCTCCTCCCCCTCTTCGCCCAGAGCCAGGACTCCGTTACATATCGACCTGTGACGGGTCGAGCCGCCTGGCACCACTCGGACCTTTCTGTGCTGGAAGCGCTGGATGATGTCCGTCATCAGGTCCATGTTTTCTTTGGCAACTACAACCACGATGCTTTGGATCCATGACACCCTGCAAGAGCACACGGACCACTCAGAAAAGTGTGTTTGTTGAGGTGAGAAGTCAGAAACACCAGGAACACAAACAGAACATAACCCTAACCCAGAACTTTTTACGTTTAGGAATTAGGACTGCAACTAATCTATTGATTATTTTTTGCTTGATCAAAGTGGAAAATGTTGAAAATTGCTTGTTAAAAGTTTGCAGAGCCTGAGCTATTGTCTTTTGAGAAGAGAAGCTAAAAACAGCAAAGGTACAATACAAAAAGTGTTAATATGACAAGTTTGCTGGCTGTTTTCCCATGTTTCCAATCTTTCTGCTAAATTTAGCTGCAACTAATCATTATTTTCATTATCAATTCATCTCTCCATCATTTTCTACATGAATCGATGAGTTGTTTGGTCCATAAAATGTCAGAAAATTGTAAAAAATGTCAATTAGTTTCTCCCAAAGCCCAAGATGATGTCCTCAAATGTCGTGTTTTATTCAGAACCCAAAGATGTTCAGTTTACTGGCACAGAGCAGTAAAGAAATCAGAAAATATTCACATTTAAGAAGCTAGAATCAGAGAATTTTGACCTTTCTTTCTGAAAAAAATACCCAAACTGATTGACTGATTATCAAAATAGTTTGCAATTAATTTAATAATTGATTAAGGACAAAAGAAACCAGAAAATTTTAAAATCTGAGAAGATGAAATCAAAGCATTTGGGATATTTTTTCTGACGAAATTACTTCAATTGACTAATCAATTATCAAAATAGTGATTAACTTAATAGTTTACATCTAATCCATTAATTGACTGATTGTTGCAGCTGCTAAACTAACTGTAGTGTAGACATGAGGGTGCTATCAATCTTCTAATGTAACTCTCAGCAAGAAATCAAATGGACATATTTCCCAAAATGTTAGATTATTCCTTTAATAAATGACTTAAACAGTCAACAAATTATCAAAACTGTTGTTAAATAATCAACTAAGCTGTATCCATTCTTATAAGTGACCATGCTTGGATTGCGGATGACCCTGATGACCTTTGACCCTCCTCTCACGGGAGCCTGTCTGTAATCACTGGGGCCACACAGGCAGCCTCTCCCCCTGCTCTCTGGTCCTCAGGATGTTGCTGCACTCATTTCCTTGCAACACGTAAACACTGACAGCAAGCTAAGAGCAGACACATCTGATTATAAACACCGGTTGTTATTGTATCGCTGTAATGAAGGTCAGGCAGTGATCATAACATACTGTAAACATCCACCTTCAGTCTTCACTGTTACGGAACCTGTAACCTGAAGACAATATTTCGTTCTGTTTTCCAGTAGTGGAAGAAAGCCTCAAGTACTTTAATCCTTTAAGCTACAACAAAATGTGATGAAAAGAAAACCTGCATTCAAAATGTTGGAAAAGTGAAGGTTGATTCTCATATTACCTTACAAAACCAGACACAAGGTGCTTTAGAGATATATCGAGTAGTGAACAGATACTAGCAAGTATTAGTGTACAAAAAATTAATTCTCATTCACCTCTTGCTGCATCTAGCCATGAAGATAATTTTGGTTTAACGCTGCCCAGGTTTTGATAAGACTTGTCTTTAGGGGTGTTGCAAGTCAGGGACAAAGATTGAAATATGGAAATATTACATTTTGTGCATCAACATGATGAACTACCTTCACTGGTCAGATTTTCAATTTGCTGTATCAGCCAAAGACAGACATCTGGTTCTGGTTATTTTATCAATAAATAGTTTCCTAGTTGATTTTTCAGATGATATACTGTAAAAGGATTTTGGGGGAAGCTTTTCCTCACTCTTTCAAGGGTCTACAGGACAATGAATAGATTATAAAGTCCCCTGAGGTAAATTTGTGATACTGGACTATATAAATAAAATTTGACTCAACTTGACCAAAATACATATATTGTTATTGTGATGTAAAAATATTTAATTAATTATTACAAAGTTCTACTTCCATCTAAAGACAATGGAGGCAAATAGAAATTGTTTGTGTTGCATTACATTATAAAAGCAACATGTCTTTGTAGAAACAAAGCTATTCTTAATTATCCAAAGGCATACTGCATACAGTTTTCATTAGAACTACTTTCTACCCAAGAGAGTCCCTTCAAGCACTGTCTGCAGTTGCAGTTAAAGCATCAATATGTTTCAGATCAAGAGCTTGGCAGATCGATGAACAGCATGAAACCTCCTCCCCCACACATTACTGATGTTTTGTAACGTTTCAAAACAGCGCAGAGGTCAAGCAGTCAGGATTTGAACTTCCCTTATAATACCATATAAGGTTCGGCTTCCTGCCCAAAATGTCAGGAAGCGTTCATTCATGAAAATGGCATCAAAGGGTAAAAAGAACTTTACGAGTTCAGAGTTTGAAGTCCTGCTTTCAGAAATCCACAAAGGAAAATCTGTCATTTTAACAGTGTCAGCTGTTAAAATGACACGCTGTCACTGAAATAAAAAAAAGAGTCTCGATATGAAAATCACTTCAAAGAAAAAAAAA
>JAJHUR010079760.1:14999-27499 GCA_027495735.1 Lutjanus campechanus | reverse complement strand
GTGAGTTCACTCAATCATTTTTTGAACAAAACATTTTTTTGGGTTTCTGTAACTCAAAAATTCAAGTTTATCAAAAGAAGAAAATGAAACTATCTTGACAGAAGATTAATAGTTAGCAAAACCTTCTTAAAACTTTTCAGAACAACATTTATAGAGCGTTCGCTCATATTTTATTGTAAATATTTTGCTAATATTTTCTTTATAATCCAGTATGATTTCTGTAGAAATTACCCATAATTCTGTTTTGAGTGTGCTTTGACACTGTATTAGCATTTGAAAAATGTCTGTGTTTTACTGGTGATGGAGCACAAATGAGGAAAGACTTCATGGGTTTTGGAAAATGTTGTCATTCAATGCATTTTGTGAGAAAGCAAAGAAAAATAATTTGCAGTTTGGTCCATGTTGACTTCTTTTTTTACAGACTGTGTGAAGACTTCGTTAGTAATATTAAAAAAGACTGTAAGAACAACACCTTGTCACCTTATTGGTGAAATTTGCTTAAATATGCTTTACTTTTTCTAACCTGACAAATCAGGCTCGCAGCTCAATGTGACCAATTCATTTTTTGAGTTTCTAAAACTCAAAGATTCAAGTTTCTCAAAGGAAGAAAAGTAAATAATCTCAATTTAAGATTATAGATCAGCAAAAGTTTTGTTTAAATTTCGAGTTGTCTCAGCCTTTTTTTTTAGTGTAAATTAAGGTTAATGTGTTTGAAAATTTGTAAATGGAATTAATGTAACCACCTTTTCTGCTTTATGCGGCAAATCCAAAAATGTACAATAAAAATAGAAATGAACAACTTTTTGCAGCACCCATAGCCTATCCTCTCTGTCATCCATCATGATGGGACAAACATTCTGAGAACCACTGGTTTATGTTGTCAGCAGTGGTCAGAGTTCATGACGTGAGCGTTCAGACACAGACCATGACTTGACCTCCAGTACTACATCTGCCACCGCCGTCTCTGTCTCTCAGTTTGAATATCTTTACACTGTAAATCATTTTTAAGCTGGCTCAACTTAAAAATGTTAAGTTCCCCTGCTTGAAAATGTGAGTTAACTGAACACACATTGAGACGTTTGTTCGAAGTCTTGTTGTGAGTTGTGTGTGTGAAATGTGAAATCTGAAGAGTTTTTTAAAAAACTTTCAAACAGTTGCATGCTGGGATATCTGCCAATGCTGATCACATTTCTTTTGAAACTTAATTCAGTAAGTTTAGTGAACTCACAGCAGTACATTCATTCAACTTCAAAAGTTTTTGAGTCAGAACAACTTGTGTTTATAGGTTCTGAAGTGTTCTGAAAATAAACAGAAAGTTTAAATTCATTTAACTTGAGAATATTAAAATGTGTTATTTACATTAAGTTAATGAGAAATTATTAGTTGATTCAACTAAATTTCTGCATGATGTTTTATAGTGAAGTTTTATTGGAACGACGTTTTGAGTTTAAAAAACGTAAATGCAAAGCATAAACACAAATATGGTAAATATAAAGTATCACTGTTTGAGACTAAGCGCGTTATGTAATTAAATAAAAAAATAAAAAAATGTAATCTGTTGCAGTTATTGAGAAAAAATATGTAATTAAAATTACAGCTACTGATTTCTAAATGGTTACATCTGAAGATATTGTTTTTGGTAGAGAAAAAAAAGAATATCTGAGGAATATAACTTCACTTGGCAGCATCACTTGGCATACATCAGGACAACGAGGCTCAACAAAGTTGTGTGGACAAATTTGATTGTGACACCATCTAGGACAGGATGGCATTACAAGTAGCTGTCTCTCTACGTCCAGACAGGCTCCATTCACTGGGCGGTATGCACTCAAATTCCGATGACTGGTTTGATTGGTTCTCTTGTTTGGATTTGCACCGCCTCTCATCTGCCAATCAAATCAATGCATATTGCTCAAGACATTTGATTAATGTGGTTAGTAACACCTGTGTTTACCTCCTGTTTCATGCCAAAATGGCTGTTGTGAAAAAGTCTATTAGTTACATTAATTGATGAAGTAGTTACATTACTTATTACATGTTTAACTAGTAATCTGTAACCTAATACATTTCAAAAGGAACCATTCCTGTATAGTACAGATACTTAAAAACTTTGCTAAATACTCAACTCTGATCAATTACAGCATTCTAAGGTGTTATTTCTGTATAACAGACTGTTGCCATGTATATTAGACTGTTGCTATGAAGAACAGACTGATCATATAATGTGTTAAAATGGGGTTGTGTTTACTGTGTTTATATTTACATTTGAAATTATTGATTTTTTTGGCAAGTAACTGTGCAATAAATGTGATAATGTACAGTGAGCAGGTCATTACTGTGAAATAAACCCCTTCAGGATGATTCGAGACCCTGTTGGGGTTTATTTCACTATAATGACCTGCTCACTGTACATTATCCCTTACATAATAAATAGAGAAAACAGTAGTGATGCTCCACCTGATGCCAGTTTCAGTCTTGGTCTTGCAAGTCCAGAGGGTATTACCCAGAGTAAAAGTCAGTTATACATAAGAAAATAGATCTTATCTTTCTGTTTTCATTATGTGTTACAATCATTTTGAACTTCTGGAGAAACTATTAAAACAAATAAATAATATTGCCAATCAAGCATATTGAAAATAACAAATGGAAAGGGGAAAAATAGCTGAACTGTTACATAATTGTGTACTCATGTTTATACAAGTTCCGCTCTGCTTATGGCTTTATTATTATTATTAATATTGTCATTAATGTGTTATTATGATTATCTCAGGTGTGAATGCAGCACTTCAGTTTTTTCATGGCCTTGTGTAAGCTTCTCCACCCTGTCAGGAATTAGATTCTAAAGAAAACAGAGTGCTTGTAAGTTTTGGGGCCTTGCCAAAACTTAACATGTTGGCAAGACCTGAACGGTGAAACACGGTGCTTAAAGGAAAATTCCACACTTGAATATTTACTTTTGGAGACATCACCTGTCTGTCTGTGCTTTCCAGGAGTAATTTTCTACAAAAAATATTTTAATTGACTTTCTCTAAATCTCCTGCTGCCTCATTTAATAATTTCTTTTTTCCAGTAAAATCCACCCTCCATATTAATATGAATAATCCCAATTTCAAAAAAAGTTGAGAGGTTGTTTTAAACATGAATAAAAACAGAATGCAATGATTTGCAAAACCTTTTCAACCTATATTCAGTTTAATACAGTACAAGAACAAGATACTCAGTGTTCAAACTGATTATCTGTGTTGTTTTTTGTAAATATAAACTCAATCTGAGTTTGATGTCTGCAACACGTTTCAAAAAAGTTGGGACAGGAGCAACAAAAGACTGTGAAAGTTGTGGAATGCTTGTAATAGCCGACCAACACCAAAAAATTAAAAAAAAATTGGAATAATGTTCCTCATTGACTTACAATTAGTGTCACAAGGTTTACAGACAAAGGATCAAGCATCAAGTGGTTTTTCTCATGCATTCCAGCAGGATAGATGGTTTTCAAACG
The DNA here is from genome assembly GCA_027495735.1 of Lutjanus campechanus. Lineage (NCBI taxonomy): Eukaryota > Metazoa > Chordata > Actinopteri > Lutjaniformes > Lutjanidae > Lutjanus > Lutjanus campechanus. Next base: position 24,003 of record JAJHUR010079760.1, on the reverse strand, counting down.
GTGAATCCAATTACACTCCTGTTGTAAAAATAATTTTACTTACTACCACTGCATTTTAAACCCTGTTACATGTTAGCAGAAATAACGTGGTCTTCACTGCTTTACCTTGCCCTCAGACAGCCTTTTCTGATGGAAAACCAATGTTATAGAAATCAAATGTCACTCTCTCCAAACCAACCAAACTCCATGGGCGAAATCAGTGATTTTACCTTGTAGAACACAGGAGTTGCAGGTCTACCACTGCATCAATCTGTTAGTTTGTTTGTGTTATTGTGTGACTTTGGTGACTCCAAACAAAACTTTTATAACACCGAAGTTACACAATAACACAAACAAACTAATGGATAGAGGCAGCGGTAAACCTGCAACTCCTGTGTTCTGTGAGGTAAAATGACTGATTTCGCCTCTGGGGTTTGGTTAATTTGGAGAGAGGGATATTTGGCACGTACACCAGGGGTTTCCCATTGGGAAATTCTATCTGACGGCAAAGTAAAGTGGTGAAAACATTCAAAATATATTGCACACTTAAACTGAGGGTGATTTTTTTTTTTCTTTTTTTTTTTAGGTGGCTAAAATATCTTCCCTCAGCAGTTCATTGCATGGCTTCCATGCTGGTGCTAATCTCTGCTATACAAGCACCCCATACATCAAATAATCCAAACTATCCCTTTATTTTTCAACATGTTTGCCCCATATTGTATTTGTTGCACTGACAAGTAAATCACATGGGCAAGTGCCTCATCAGAGATCCAGTTTTGTGCTCCCTTTCCTGTGTGTGCATGATCCACAGGGGAAATTTCCCTGTAGTTCAAACTTCATGTGACTCGATCAGACCCCCACAGAGAATTCTGTTCTATAAGACCCTTCTTTAAACGTGATGGTAACATAACAGCAGGTGAGGCCTTGGGGACCTCTAGAGGAATGTGTATGTACTGTAGCGAAGGCCTCCAGCAGCTTCTCTTCTCATGCATACAGTGAGATGCTATCTAACCTGACATGTTTACTCTTTGGAGGATAAAGTGTCGCCTTTTGTTTTTTCTATTGTGGCTGCCTTAAAACAAAGTCATTATATGATTAGAAATGGAATGTAAGTCAGCCCTTTGAGTAATCCAGATGTGTTAATCACATCTACTGTAAAGGGACATGAGTCACCCCCATGTGTGTTTTTCAAAGTCAGGTAGTTGGATGAGAGGATTAACTGTGTTAAGGATCCTCTGCGGGTGTCTTGCGGGCAACGTCTTGCAGCTGACACGAGGCTCAGACAGGAATCCACTCTTGTTGTCAGGGTCAGTAGTGAAGCTACTGGTGGTGAGAGCAGCCCAAGTCCTTAAAGTGTACCGGAGGCGATGGAGATAGGATCAGTGCTGAAACCCAGCCCACGGGCTAAACTGACAAATGAGGCTCACAGTGAGAAATAACTGTTGCCTTCATGGACAGATGGCCCCATCTTTCTCTTTCACTCCCCCCCCCTCCCCTCTCTTTCACACACTCTTTGAGGACAGTTATCTGCTCTAACTCTGGCTGAAGCAAATCCACACCACAGTTATTCGAACACCAAGTGAAATCCTCAATATGAACAATCACGAGCCCGAGTTCTCCCTTTGCCTTTGAAAGCCTCTTTGCATCAAGCCACACTTTGCATCACTCACTGCACACATTCAAAATCCAGCAGCACACAAAATTCAAGTCTCACAGTGGAGTCATGGATGCGCTGGAGCTGCCATGAAGCCCGGTGTGCAGATGTGAGTGTGGTCTTTTTCTCTGCTTAGCATAATGCTCAGGACGGCGTGAAGGCAAGCGTCAGGGCTGTAGTGAAGGAAGGGAGCCCACTTAACCTGCCTTTCATTTGCAGTAAAAAGGTTAAAGATGCATTTAGGGCTTGCACAAACCTTTACGGTTTAAATTTGCAGCAAATACCAAACAAAATGTATTCTTTTAGTCGGTATTGGCAGATGTTTCTTCTCATTATTAACTGTGGGTTGAAAAATTGGGCAGCTGGTTTTCACTGTTTATCACTGAGAAAGCAGGTGTCATTAATTATTTTTATTCCTAAGAAATAAAGCTAATGTCTAGCCTGTGTACATACACTCTTAGAAATAAAGTTGCTAACCTGAACCTTAAAGGGTTCTTCTGCTTGGGGAACCCCTTTTTGGTTCCTGGTAGAAACTTTTATAAAAGTTCCACTCGGAAGCCTTTCCTAGGCCTTTTCCGCCATCATGGAACTTGCACCGTTCCAGTTCAAGCACATAATTTTCAATCACCAAATATAAACTGTGTAAGAATCTGAAAAGTTGTTTCCCAGCTGGAACCACAAAAATAGCAGGTTTTCCTCGGGAACCAAAGTAGGCGTGTCACATTCTCCAGCACCCTCTGTTGATAACATCCGTGGTTACAATGGTTCCACTCCAAGAATTTTGAATGAAACTGGTTCAAGAACCAGAACTAATTTGGTGGAAAAGAGCCTTCAAGAGAGTTCTGTCTAGAACCCAGTATACCTGTAAAGGGTTATACCTAAAATCATTTGTGAAAGATTTCACCCAGAACTCCCTATGACAGGTTCTACAGAGAACCCTTCTATGGTTTAATGATTCCATCCAGAAGCTTCTCTGAGGGTTTAATCCATAATCCTTCCACCCTGTAAAGGGTGTTCTTCTGAAAATCCTGAACCCACCCAGGGAGTTCTACTGAAAACTCTTGATATTCCAAGGGTTTTCTCTGTAACTAAACTAGGGAGTTCTACTGAGAACCCTTTTATCTTTCAAGGGGTTTATCCTGAACTTACCCAGGGGGATCTACTGACAACCCTTGATATTCCCAGGGTTTTCTCTAGAACCCATCCACGGGGCTTTACCAAGAAGCCTCTTATAATCCAAGGTTCTTATCCTGAACCCACCCAGGTGGTTCTGCTGAGAACCCTTTTATAGTCCAAGAGTTTTATTTACAATCCACAGGCAAATCTACTGAGAACCCTTTTATGAACCAAGGTTTTTTTTTTCTAGAACCAATCCTGGTCGTTCAACCAAGAACCCTTTACAGTACAGGTCCTTCACAAGGACCCCCTTTGGAGCCCTTATTTGTCAAAGTGTATACATACTATATGAGTGTGAAGCAAAGAAGAAAAACATTCATTTAGGCAGTGAAACATGCAGACGTGTGAGAGTTTCTGCTTGTGGTTTTTGGTGCGTTGCTGGTCAGTGAACCTTGAAGAACATGCAGGTGTTTCCCTCCTGCACTGCTGCATGTAGATACACTGATCCAGGACCAGCGGTTTCACACTATGCACTAGCACAACAATGAATTTAGAGAGCAGATTTCTGCAGCTGTTCACTATACTAATTTGATGATGGCTACATCTATTTTTTTTTTTTTGTCTTGAGTAAAGGACATAGAGGCACCAACAATAATTTTCATCATGAACTCATTTGAGATTCTTGCTGCAGAACGTCTATGAGCAGCATAGTTGCAACCTGCTGTCTCACAAGTTGAGCTGAAAGTCAGATTGTTGTTTCTGTTTGGCTTGAATGAGTTTGACCACAGCAAGGAGAGGTTTCACCTAAGGCAGTCACATGTCACAGTTAAGACAAAAACCGCCTGCAACACCACTTAAAGTCTAATGGCCGCTCATAACATCTGTCGGATCATACTAAAACATGATGATGATGGTTCAAAAGTTTGGCAGACATGCCTGTGGGCCGGGTTTAAAGAGCCCTGGTATTGGAAAGCTGTTTTCTTCCATATCCTGTTCCGGTGAACCCTAATATTTTTTATTTTTTTTTAGCTCTGAGTAATAGACATGATGTAAATCTTAGGCTTATTATCTTTAAGCAGTCAATGAAGTTCATTTTTTTGTGTTGTAGTATGTGTGCATACATGACTTATGGTGCTCCTTTTGCAGAATATTGTAGAAATGGAATATAATATTCATAAGTGTTTTTTCATTAGTAATTGGAAGGGGAGGGTGAAGCGCGGTGTATTCAGTTGGTTACAATCTGCAGCCTTACCACTAGATGTCACTAAAACCTACACGCTGGTCCTTTAAGTACAGTTCTGAGGCACTTGAACTTTACTGGATTATTTCACCTTCTTTATAATACTACTCCATTACATTTCAGAATCAGATATCATACTTTTTACTGTGCAGCTGTGTATTGACGAAGAAAGCTGGATTCTCCTGCTCGCAGTGTCTACATGTACCAGGATGCATTGTGGGTGAGCCCATACCCATGCTGCTGTGTATCATCACCTGAGCCTGTCGTTTTATTATTACTTTGTTGCCTGAAACATAGCGTGAGCTGAATCATCTAACATGCCCCCTGGCTACCCAGAGACGAAGACTATAAATCCAAGCTGAAACAGCCTGTAGCTCTTCCTCAACACCAACGACATCACTGTGACATCACTAGCGCAGGAAGAGCAACAGATTTTAGAGCCGGAGAAATCAGCCTTGTCAGTCAACATAGAAGCACTGGGGAAGTTATTGCTTCAACTGACTACATTTACCATCAACACTGAGTGGACGGGCAAATGACAAGTGCCAAATTTCCCCTTCAACGAGATGAAGACAACAAAGCAACGATAATTATTACCTGATCATCTAAATCAGTGGTTTCCAAACTTCTTCTGTCGTGCCTCCCTTCAGAGGCTGGAAAAAAGTTCAGGTACCCCACACCACAATTATTATCAATCATTAATAATATTTGGAGATATTTGGAGCAACAGCTGATAAAAAATGGATTAAAAAGTTGAATTTTAATGAAATAAAGATCAGCGTGATAGCATCAGCAAACACTTGTTTGTTTATTTCCATAATTCATATTTATCCAAATTTCTTTTTTAACCCTGGTCATCCACGCCCACCCTGCAGTGGCTCTGTGCCCCCTCGAGGGGGTTGTGTGCCCCGTTTGGGAACCACTGATCTAAATTTACCTTGTTGTAAAAGGAAATATTCTGCATATTCCCAAGCTAATATTTTTGAACTTTCACTTAAAGAACCAGTGTGTAGGATTTAGTGGCATTTAGCTAATTGAATTTCGCTTGTCTTACCCTCCCTCCCTCACCCTAGATTAGAAAGTTGTGCAAAATGCGAAAGGCTGTATTGGTTTTGTCTGTTCTGGGTTACCATAGAAACATGTTGGTGCAACATGTAACGACAGAGGGCTCATTCTGAGGCAACAAAAACACTTTTCAGGTGATTATACACTAACAAAAACATACTTATGAATATCATGTTTCATTTCTGCCATATTCTGCCAATAAATCCCCCAATAAGGCTGCAGATATACTGTTTAACCACATGTACATGTACACGTAGCATTGATTTCTGAGGATGTGCACAATTATTGTTCCAAATAGATGCAGGATACACAAGACAGCCATGATGCGTATGCATGCGTGTGAATGTGAATGCGTAGTTAAAAGCAAGTACATTTCCAACTTAAACAACAAACTGGACCTTTAAATAAAATTTTGAATGCAGGACTAACATTGTATTTCTACACTGTGATGTACTGGTGCATTGTGAGTATTTCTTCTACCACTGTTTGTTGCTGACTGTCTTACTAGCCTCTTTCAAGTCTCAAAAAGAGGAAGTTAAACACAATGAAATGACTGGAAACACAACAATTACTCATGCATCATGACTTCACAAGATCTAAACACACTCTGCAAGGTTTTTTTCTTCTTCTTTTTTATGTTTAAGCTGCACCTGCCTGGATAGTAAATGGAAATTACTAAAACTACCCATTTTACAGGTTCAGACCGACTGACTCAGATATGAAGGGCTGCCTCTGCAAGCCAGGAAACAAATCGGTGCTGATGGGCTTGTATTTATCTCAGAAAAGAGCAAAGGACTTACACAAATACTTTAGGGTGGCACGGTGGTGCAGTGGTTAGCACTTTTGCCTCGTAACAAGAAGGCTGAAAGTTTGAATCCTTGTTAGGACAGGTTCTCCCTGTGCCCGTGTGTGGTCAGGATTGCCACACCATCAGAAATCATGTATCCTTGGCAGCCTGTCCTCACCTTAAAAACGTGTGGTGGTCGATTGTGCAAGCAGATTGTTCCGACTGATATGTCTGTTTATTGACATCACTTCCGTCATGGACATATGTTATGTAGTTATTTTAAGCCAAACCACGGCTTCTTTCTAAACCTAACCAAGTAGTTTTATTGCCTAAACTTAACAAAGTAGTTTCTGTGTGTAAATCTAACCAAACCGTGACCGTTTTATAATGGGAAGCATGTGTATAAGGTCACGTGAGTTATGTGATCGTGCGAGTGGCGTCACTTCCATTACATTATATATATATAATATAGTTCTTTTAACCCAAACCACAATGTTTTCCGGAACCAAACTGAGTAGTTTTTGTGCATAAACCTAACCAAAGTATGACGTGTGCCGTGTGAATTATGTCATTTGACTTACATAACGTAGTTAGGGTCTGATAAGCCTGTTGCTACTGGTACTCTCCCCCCGTAATATATGTTCTTTTAGGAGTATTCTGTAATCAACCTTTTCTATCATTTAGGTACGAGGATGTGTTGATCCTGGGTCCATTCTCCAGAACTGGAGTGGGTCCCCGGGTGCTAGACAGCCGCAGCGCACTGCTCCTGTTGTCAGGTTGGGTTAAATGTGACTGAATTTTCACTTTTTGTTGTACTCTGTATATGGAACAACAATAAAGTTGACCTGAATGTAACCACTTGTATCTTTCCCTTTTTTAACTTCACCTTCCAGGGCCAGACAGGCCAGAATGGAGTGAATGTATAACCACAGAATGTTCAATTAATGAATTAAAGATAATAAAAAAAAAGAAAAAAAGTGCAGTGTCCTTTGTCCTTATGTAACCGCTGTCATTTTGACATATTAATATAATTACCGCAAACAAATGAGACCCCTGGCAAGAAGCCGGAGGCAGCTTGTGCCACCAGGTCACGTTTTGAAGCAAACACATCCGACTGTTTTTTGAGCCGTTTTCCAGTTTTCCAAGGAAAGGAACTGTCATCTGCTGCTTGGGGAGGGAGAGGAGGGGGATTGGCTGTCCTTGAGTTTGAGAGCCACACGTTAACTTGACAATGATGATACATAACAGAAAGATGAGGATGTTTTCGCTGCACAAACAAGGCGGGTGCAGTTAAAAAAAAAAAAAATGCCAGGGGGGCATATTGTCTTTATGTGCATGAAAAGTTTGTTGTATTTCAACTGTGTTACTAGCTTTGTCTGACATGGCCTATAGGAGAAACATTACATTTTTATTATTTCAATCTGTACATCTAAGTGCACGGACAGTGAACTCAGCACTGCCCTGCAAATGTTTTAATTAAGTGTGATTTTATTTTATCCACTTATGGTCAACTACTCTAAATAGAGAGTTTTTTATAGAAAAAGGATAAACCTTTCCCCAGCCTTGTATGAACCTTAAAAATGATGTACTTGAATTTACTGTGTATTGCAGTGTATTGCTGCCATGCCAGTAAAAGAAAAACATATCAGTAGGCTTTCATCTAAGAACAATGTATTCATTTGTTCGAGAATTTCCTTCACTCACAGCACACTTCCTACACTGACACATCTGGAGCCACAGATATGTTAGATCTTGGGTAAAATCCTAACAGCTTTTGTGACACTGATGATATTTTTATTATCTAGCTCCTTCCTGCCCAGTTTCCTGATAATACGTGACTCTGTATGATGTGAGACATACTGTATAAAACAGTTTCTATTGCATCTTGAAGCTTTTGGTATGAACTGCATCCATATGACCAGAGGGGTCTCCATGTGCACAGTGTTTTGTATCAAACTCATATATTCAAGTTAGAACATCTGAGGCTCCTCAAGTTCATTCTTTTGTTCATCAAAGTGGGGGTTTTCTTCATCAATAACAAACTTATCACGTGATAATACAAAACTTTTCATGTCATAGCATGTCATGTCGAAGCGAATTTTTCGCGCAACGAGATTACATACAAAGTCAGTGCAAAGACGTGAATACACGCGAATTTGTGCCGGCGGCGCGAATCGCGGGCTTGGCGCGATGCGAATATGCGAATTTGCGACGCGATCGTTCAAAAAAATTGAACTTTGGCGAAATATTCGTGTGAAGCTGTGTCGGGACAGCATATCAGCGTTGAGATTCTAGACGACGTCATGCGCCCCCCCGGGTCCCGCCTATTCCAGAATATTCGCGAGTTTACTCACGCGAGTAAATTCAACAACTACGCGGCCAAATTTGCGTGAGTGTGAACGTACTGTTAAAGAGTGCTGCTGAGACCAGAGAGTCCACAGAGATTCACTGAGTGTACAGAGGACCACGATGTGTCACAGTGGACCAAAAACATTTACAGAAAGAAACCTTGTTTCTGAAAATCTTCAATACCTGGTGAAAAATGTGAATTCATATATATTTTTAATATACATAACACAGTACATTATCACTTCTTTTCTCTTCTTCATTATGCATTTCTGGCCATTGTCACAACCAACGTCTAACTACGTAAACACTTGAATAACGTTAACAAAAGGAACCTTCACCACTTAGTGAGGAATGCTGCTAATCCAATTATCCATCCTGTCACTATAAGCAAGTAACAGCAGACCCGGTGTCTAGAGGGGAACCCCAGATCCGCAAGATCTCACGAGAGTGAACATTTTGTCTGAAACCATGAAAAATCTTGTGAATCTCGCAGATTTGGGGTTCCCTTCTAGACCAAACCAGCAGACACTGAGAGTGATGACACAACGCGCCATCGCAGCAACGGCGGCGCCACAAGATGGCGGATCACACAAAGTGGTCGCTGGATTTGTCTGTCGCCATATAGTCTCTTGTTATAATGTGATATGTTTGTACGTTATAACAAACTTTTCGAGTTATGACATGATAATTATCTGTTTCTGTCTTTTAATCTGGCGTGGCAGCAGTACGCCTCCATAACTTTGAACTCCTTTTTTCTCATTTTATGCTTTTTCTTGCCAGATGTCACATCACTGTTTTTCCATTTAGATTTTTA
>JAJHUR010079760.1:0-14643 GCA_027495735.1 Lutjanus campechanus | reverse complement strand
CTCACAAAATATTTTTCTGTGCTCAAAATACTTTTCTGTACGCAAAATATTTTTCTGTGCTCACAAAATATTTTTCTGTGCTCAAAATCTACAATTGCTCGCTCAGGATTGTGGCACAAATATAGTGTCCCGCCTATTCCAGAATATTCGCGAGTTTACTCACGCGAGTAAATTCAACAACCACGCGGCCAAATTTGCGTGAGTGTGAACGCACTGTTAAAGAGTGCTGCTGAGACCAGAGAGTCCACAGAGATTCACTGAGTGTACAGAGGACCACGATGTGTCACAGTGGATCAAAAACATTAACAGAAAGAAACCTTGTTTCTGAAAATCTTCAATACCTGGTGAAAAATGTGAATTCATATATATTTTTAATATACATAACACAGTACATTATCACTTCTTTTCTCTTCTTCATTATGCATTTCTGGCCATTGTCACAACCAACGTCTAACTACGTAAACACTTGAATAACGTTAACAAAAGGAACCTTCACCACTTAGTGAGGAATGCTGCTAATCCAATTATCCATCCTGTCACTATAAGCAAGTAACAGCAGACCCGGTGTCTAGAGGGGAACCCCAGATCCGCAAGATCTCACGAGAGTGAACATTTTGTCTGAAACCATGAAAAATCTTGTGAATCTCGCAGATTTGGGGTTCCCTTCTAGACCAAACCAGCAGACACTGAGAGTGATGACACAACGCGCCATCGCAGCAACGGCGGCGCCACAAGATGGCGGATCACACAAAGTGGTCGCTGGATTTGTCTGTCGCCATATAGTCTCTTGTTATAATGTGATATGTTTGTACGTTATAACAAACTTTTAGAGTTATGACATGATAATTATCTGTTTCTGTCTTTTAATCTGGCGTGGCAGCAGTAGGCCTCCATAACTTTGAACTCCTTTTTTCTCATTTTATGCTTTTTCTTGCCAGATGTCACATCACTGTTTTTCCATTTAGATTTTTAATAAACCGCAGCAACCGGCAGTTCTCCTTAATCTGGTTTGATCCCAGCAGAGGTCTACAGTTTTATTAGTTTTCTCTCTGACACGGACCCCCTGTTCTCTGAAGCACTTTTTCTCCTGGTAGAGCAAACACATCGTTGGTGGCCCAAAAGTTTCTACAGGTTTTTACAGTGTATTTTAGCCTTGTCTGAGAGTGAAACCAACTCTGGTTTAGTGCACAAGGACACTGGCTTAACACCTGCACTTGGTTTGATGTCAGCACTGAATCAGCATCTTTCACAGCGGGGTCAACCTTCTCTCTGGCCACAGAGCTTTACAGTTACAGGAAGGGGCTGGGAGAGATGGAACTGGTGTTGATAAACGTTTCCCCTCAACCTGAAAAAACCCTCATTCCTAACACCAACCGGTTATCTCTGCCTTGTCATAACAAAGCAGGGGTGATAAAAGTTCACATATTCTGTACTGCTCAAGTAGAGGTACAGATACTTGACTAAAAAAAGAGGTAAACGTAGACGTACTGGTTCAACTTCTGTACTCAAGTACAAGTGAAAAAGTTCAGGCTCGGAAATGTACTCAAAGCATAAAAGTAAAATGTTGTCCTCTGAAGGACAATTAACTGATTCTCGCCTTTTCTCCACGGTCGAGTCTCTGTTGTTGTTTTCCTCTTGCTACTTTTTTGTCTGCTTTTGTCACATCATTTTCGTTTTGTTGTTATTTTTGTCTTGCTCTATCCTTTACGTTGTTTTCGTTTTGTTACATATTTCTCATTGTTTTTTATCTTCTTGCGTCGCCTTCTTCTTGTTACATCTGCTTACGTCTTTTACTTCTTTTTGGGCGTTTTTTGGTCCTGTTACATCATTTTCATCTTGTTAAGTCATTTTTGTCTTGTTCCAACTTTTACCTTGTCTTTGTCTTGTTACATTTTTCACATAATTTTCATCTTGTAACTTTTTTCGTGTTGTTTTTATCTTCATGCGTCGTTTTCATCTTGTTACATCTTTTACATCATTTTTGTTCTGTTAAGTCATTTTTGTCATTTCTATCTTTTACATTGCTTTTGTCTTGTTACAACTTTATGACACTTTTTGTTTTGTTGCATCTTTTATGTTTTTAGGTTGTTTCTGTCTTGTTATGTCTTTCGTGTCTGACATTCCATCCATTTAGGTTGAAATTGATGCTGTGCAATGATGCAAAATAAAAATAATCAATAATTCCCCTCAAATTACTTAAAACTAAAGTAACAAGCTTGTTTCGATCATGTAAGGAGTAGAAAGTACAGATATTTGTGTTAAAATGTAGAGAGAAAGTCAAGTAAGTTAAGTGAAGTACAGATACCTGCAGAATCTACTTAAGTGCGGTAATGAAGTATTTGTACTTAGTTACTTCCCACCTCTGAACCTAAGCCTCGCTGCAGAAAACATTTTTCTACTGCTGTACTGAGCTGTGTTTTTCTGACAAGCCATTGAACCTGAACATGATTCTTGCCTCTACTTTTTGTGATATTTTGTTAAATCAAGCCTGTTGTCTCTTATCAAGATCTTTTAATGCAACCCCGCATGCCTTAACAGGTCAGTGCTGGTAAAAGCCTCTTGTTTAAAATGCCGCAGCCAGCCAGATCCAGCTTTAGCACTCATATCACTTCCATATTGGCTCCTCTCTGGTGAAATTCAAGATTCATTGCAAAACGCTGCTGATTATTCCTGAACAAGTCCCAACTTATGGTGGAAAACTCATATCTTCTTGTTCCTAGCAGGAGAATCAGGTCATCTGCCTATTTTGAATTTGAGTACTTCAATGGCAAAACTAAAAGAATGATGTAAATACTCTAACACGTTACTTACTAACGTCTTACTCAGGTTTTATGAATCTTGAATGGAACCGGCTCATGAACCGGAGCTAATTTGGTGGAAATGAGGTAAGTTTGACAGAACTCTAAACTGTCGTTTTATATTTCTGAAAGGATACAAATTAAATCAGCAAGATACAAGGTGGTAATTAGAGAACTTTACCTATGCATTTTTAGAACTGTTGAGAGAGCCAGGCTGGCTGTTTCCCCCTGCCTGCAGTCTTAATGCTAAGCTAGGCTAACCATTGCTGCGTCCAAAATCACACACCATGCACTACAAACCCAATAAATGTCGTTCAGCATGCTATTTTATGTAAATAAACACTACAATGTATCTTTATGGGCCTACTGCAGTGGCGGACTGAGGCTGTCTGAGGGGCAGGGGCAAAAAAAATATAAAGGGCACCAGGAGAAGGAGGTGGGACAGCAGAGTGCTGAAAGTCGTGATGCATTTGTGGTGAAACGGTTCCAGGTCCTGGTTAAGATTAAAATTGTTTTATTATTGTGACATGAAGTACAACAACCACTATGTATTTATGTACATCTGTAACAAAAACACACAGGGAACTATGGACATACGTCATGTAGTTATTTTAAGCCAAACCACGATCTTTTTCTAAACCTAACAAAGTAGTTTTATTGCCTAAACCTAACAAAGTAGTTTCTGTGTGTAAACCTGGCCAAACTGTCACCATATTACAAGGGAAATAAGGTCTCGACAGTTATGTCATCATGCGAGTGATGTCACTTCACATGACATATGTGATGTAGTTCTTATATCCCAAACCACAATCTTTTCGAAACTAAACCAAGTAGTTTTTGTGCCCATACCTAACCAAAATACGACGTGTGTAATGTCACATGAATTATGTCATTTGACTTACATAACGTAGTTAAGGTCCAGTGAGGCTGTTGCTACTGGTACTCTCCACTGGTAATACATGTTATTTTCAGAGTAATCTGCAATCAACCTTTTCTGTCGTTTAGGTGTGAGGACGTGAGAATGAATTGGCAAGAAGCCAAATGCAGCCTGTACCGGTCTGTTGACTGAATGGTGCCACTGCATCGCATTTTGAGACAAACCCATTGTGGGGGGGGATCGGCTGCGCTGGAGTTTGAGAGTCACACATTAACTTGACGATGTACGAGGCGGGGCACCCGAGTGCTGAAAGTCGTGATGCATTTATGGTGAAACGGTTCCAACCCCTGGTTTAGATTAAAGTTGTTTTATTATGCGACATGAAGTACAACAACCACTATGTATGTATATTTATGTATGTATGTAATATATTCATATATATTGATGTATATCTGCAATAAAAACACACAGGGAACTATTTAACCATTCAAATGCACGTCAAAGGCCAACTAATCTTCTAGTATGTATGGCAGCCTGTATGGCACTGTGTTGCATTTTGTCCACTGGAAGGACACCTTAGAGGACACCTTACCATGTTTTATGTACTTTAGGGGAATTGCAGCAGGCACTTTTACTGTATGTAGTTTTTTCCAAACCCATGCCAACAATGAACTAATTAAAAAAATATAATACCCATGACAGACTGAAAACTTACTTACATTTAAATTGAAATGTCCACCATTGTCTGTTATGTTGCTGTCGTCACTAATGCGTTGCATTGTGGGATGTTTAGTAGCGTTTAGCAGTGTCCAGTGCTTGCATACTGTAATATTTCCCCCCAAATAGTATGCACCCCACCTACTTTTAGTTTAAGGTATCGGACATACTGAAAAAAATTTCACGTACGGTTTTAGCGTACCCCAGGGTTAGGGTTAGGGTTAGGGGATCTTCTTATCTAGAAAGCCAGTGAGATGAAAATGATTTATTTAGAATCCTCAGAATCACAGCAACGAAGTAAATAACAAAAGTGTGGGGAAAAAAATTACAATTCCAGATTGAATCAAAATGGAAAAATACAATTCCAGAAGTACAACTCACGGAGAAAGTCACTCACAAAGTAAAGAATATGGACTCTGTTTGAAAAAATATGGATTTTAGATGGTGGGAAATTATAACAAATGATCAAAATGACTCTAACTGACCACTACCTGTGATTAATATAGTTTATAGTATGTATGTATGCATGTACTGTATATATATGTAGATTTGTGCATGAATTTTTATTGTTTTCTTTTTTTGTTTTCTCCTCTTTTTTCCACTTTGTTTACTGTGGTTGTTAATGTCTATGTTTACATGTTTAATTTAAAAAAATGGATCAGATATTGTCATGATGAACTGTAAATTTGGAAGCAAATGAGTATATTTCCTAAAATTCTGATTTATTTCTTTTCCATTTAAAAGAATATGTACCTTTAAATGTAAAATAAATAATTACATAATGATTTAAGTACATTTAAATGTAGCAATTTTTATTTTGCTATGTAAGAAATCAGACATGTCATACACATTTGCATCAGTGGTATTTCACTTGATTTCCCTTCATTTGTCTGTGATGCATTTGAATGTAAGCGTGTCATTCTCCTTTATGTTCAGCCGCTTTCATTTCTGTTTCATTTCGGCGTTACTGAGCCCTTCGTGCTTGTCTTTTAAAAAATGTTTTATTTCTCATAGTTATGATTCAACTTAAATAGCATCAACACTGAAACTCTGCATGAGGGAGGTTTGTGGTTAGTGATGCTGTGAGATCCCTGGGGGATTGTTAGTCCTCGCCAGGCTGTTATAAAGCACGTCAGTCAGCCCGCCACTTTGATTTTCTTCACTTTAACTATATGATATAATCCAGATAAGCAGTATGCACTGGGAGAAATGTAAGTACCATGTATTATTGCTATTTTATTGACACGATACACAGTAACTGTAAAGCCCTCATTCAATGCAGACTGACCTACATATCTTCTTATATAAACTGTTCATTTGAATAATAATTTTAAATCTGCTTCAGTTTTGTTGACAGAAGGTTTTTGATATTTCTTGTCATTTGCAGGTAGCAAAGACACTATTATGAACATAATATATTCAATATATAATGCAATCCAGTCTAGTACGGTATAGCCTTTGTGAAGTGTCGGCTAATTGTTCTCTGTTTTGCTGTGTCGTTTTGTAATAATAACCTAGTTGAATATTGTAGATCAGAGGTTGAGAGAATTGGATTTGGCTTGTTTGTATTTGCATTGTTGTATTTCGATCAGTTGTAATTAATTTTCATAATTAATTCGACTTTTTGGCAGAAACATAAAACCCAAACTAACGGATTTATGTGCTCAGCGCTCAGTTGATTCTCCTTGAATAATGCACAACACATCATTCCGAAAACAGACTTAGAAGTTGAAGTTTGCTGACTGTTGGACAGACCTTTTTCTTATATGAACTGTGCCAGGATCGGCGTTGAAGCTGTTGTCTCTGACTCTTTTTGGAAAGAGGAAGGTGAACATTTTGGAAGTTGGCTGTATGTTGCTATTGGGCTGTAATCTTGATATGCAAAATGGTAGCAGGCCTCCACCACAGTAAAACACAGCACAGCTGTGGGGCTTCCTCTTTTTTTGTTGGTTGAGTCCGTGTGCATGTGCCGCCGTGCTGATTGTTTGTCTGTCTGTGTGTGTTCATGTGTGATTGATTCAAACAGAAAGAGATGAAAGACAACAGCATCTCCTGTTCATCTTGAGTTTCACTTCAAAGATTGATCCTGTAGCGTTTAAGTCTGAATTCATGCCGTTGCTTCTTTGTGTCCTGCACATCAGGCACTCTTTTTCAAAATAAAAGACCTTTTAAAATAAAATATGTAACTGTAGTATTAATCTTTCACCCATTCTTGATAATTGTGACAAATAATGTTCTACCAAAATAAAAAAGTTTAAAAATTTATTGGTTAAAATTTGTGACATTTGGATTTGCTTTTTATGATCTCTAAACTTGCTCTGTGCCAGAAAACAGCCTGGTCACAGACAAGCATTCACAACTTCAAACAACTTAAAAATGTTCTAAAAACCTTCTAAATCAAAAACTAACAATACCTGCTGATAATAAAGATGTAAAAATGTGATTTTATAATCATCTTTGTTTTATTTATTTATTTATTTTTAATGAAAATGTTGGCCCTTTAAAGTTGCATCTCATGCACATTTCTGTCAGTTCAGATCATATTTTTTACAAAAACATGATTTAATCAGGCATAAAAAGGGTTAGCTATACCCTAAGGACCCCTGTCTCACTTCCTGGTTTAAAAAAAGGCGGTAATACTGCTCAGGCACTGATAAACTTTCTATTTTTCCACAAAGCTAAATAAGAATTATGGTTTAAAAATGTATATTTTGATCAGCATTAAGAGAACCCTGAGACACTTTAAAAAATAAAATGGCTGCTCAATACAACTATGCTGTCAAATGAAAACCAATCCAACAGAGTTGACATCTACATTTTAAAAATATGTAATCACTAGGAGGTTGGCCTGTTACAAAGTTTAATAACCAAGAGTTTGATCTTTCAAAATATAATTTCTGAGCATAATTAAAGAGTAGTTCCTATAAAAGAGTGATTTCTATCCAAATATTTCCAGTAGTAGTATCAGTCTTTATAAAATACATTCTTTGTGACAAGAGAAAGCAAGTCTAGATTTACCTGCAATTAAAAAAAAAAATCATCTTTAGTCTCAATATATTTTCTCAGGCTCAGGATACCCAAATGTGTAACCAGGATGAACAAAGTACAGAGCTGTTTTCCAGCATCTTCAGTTTAAATGATGACTTTTAAAGTATGTAACTGATTTCATTAAAGGCCCGGTTCATGCACTCTGTATGTATAGCTGTTGTAAATCACTTGATAAGCAGCACCCCTCCCCTGTTTGCAGTTCACTCCTCTCACTCCTAACTCATCTCTTGGCTGTGTGACAACTGCACTTCCTGACCTCATGCAACCCTGGCGTTGCTCTCGTATCTCTGCAACGGCCACGCCAGCCCATCTACAGGCTGCAGCGGCTCTACAATCAGTCCAAACCATGAAGTGAAAACCTGGCTGTACACTGTCCATGTCCAAGTAAACTAAGAAGAAGTAATATTGCGCAGTCTTAACAAATGGCTTATTTAATGGACAGAGTTTAAGTAGAGTTTTGGGAGTAGTGATGTTGCTAAACGCCCTCCCAAAACACTGATAGCACTAAACCAGGGGTCAGCAACCTGCACAGCTCTTTAGCCCCTCTCCGGTAGCTCCCTATGACTGTGGCAAAAAATGATATGGAAGTCAATAACTTAATTAACTTAAATACTTTAATTTGACTTAAATAATTTAATTTTCATTTATCATTGTTGTAGGTCTATGAAAATGTTGAGACAACCCAAAATGTCAAGGCAATAGTTTTGAGTCCAACTCTGACTTTTAAATTTTGAATTTTTTTTCCAACTACTATTCTTTTGTTGATATAATTTTACTTTTTACTTAAATCTTTGAGTTTTAGAGACCCCCTCCCCAAAAGAGTAAATCCATTTGAGTGAAAGTGAATGTTAAAAATTATTAATATTTTCAAATAAAACTAATTTTCAGGCACCAAAATAATAATTAATCAGGTTCACAGTTCACTGTGACCAGATTTTGATATACATTTTTTTTTGTTTCTAAAACTCAAAGATTCAAGTTTATCCAGAGAAGAATAGTGAATTATCTCAACTAAAGATTACAGGTTTGTTAAACGGTTTTTAAAAGGTTATTTCAAAGCACAAGAGTCTGAGTTGGGCTCAAATCTCAAAAATCTGTCACAGTTTTAAAAAAGCTTTAATGTTTCATCAACTGAAATGTGCATCACAGCTTACGTTTATGGCTCAGTGCCTTTCCCTCTAAATTTTGATGGTGGCTAGTCTTCTTAGGTCTCCATAAGCTAGCTATGGATGCCAAATAAAAAAAGCCTTCAGGGAAAAGAGAAAATGTAATTGTTGTGGCTCCAGACAGATTTTTTTTTCTTTTAGCCAAGAATCTTTCTTTTGATCATCAAAGTTGCAGACCTCTGTACTAAACAGTGAACACCAACATTAGCATGCCAGCTACCTAGCTTACATCCATCACAGTAAGAGCGTTTCATAGATACCTACATTTGTGGGCCTTGTTCAGGATAGAGCTCTCACTGTGTAAACTGGCTTTGGATGCCTCTATATCAGAGTAAGGGATTAGCACCCCTGTCCGTACCTGAATATGGGAAAGCTAATACTCAAGCAAATCCATTTCAAGTTAGATATCCAGTGTGCCCCGTGGGATCGTACTTCAGAAAACATATATACGATAAACAATGGCTGAGACTTCTTTTGACTTAGTTTTCTTTAAATGCTCATCAGTTTAAAAGATAATGAATATTGAACCAACATCATCATGGTAAGAACCTAAAATGACAGAGACCATCTTTGGGTAAAATTTAATTTGATGTGTACTTTGTGTTTTTTTTTTAGTTTGGACCTTGTCCAAAGGCAGAAGCAGGATTTGTGACCTGTACTGCAGCAGCCACCAGGGGGCGATCGAGAGGCTTTGGGTTCACTTGTTGGGAGCTCTCATGTTGTCTGTTTCTATGTACACAGTCTATTGTGTAACTTTATGAGTTACATAATGTAACTTTGTGTCCTGTGTATGTTTGAGTCATCTGTCCACGTCATAATTACTATGACCACTAGAGGTCGCTGCCTAAAAATAAATGTAAATATGGGTTGTAATAAGTCTGCGTGCACAGACAGCCTACACAGTTTTTTTTTTCTGGTGAGGACGGGTTGTACCAAGACTAACTGGCTCCACACTGCTATAGAAGGACAATAACGTTTCTTTGAGTCCGTGTCTTCAACTTGAATCATCAACAGGTCAACTTTTTACCTGGGACCTGTTAGCTTTAGCACAACATATATGGGTATCGAGAGCAGATTTAAGACTCTTACATCCTGTATTAAAAATGAGAAAAAGTCAGGCAGAGACTGTTTTCAGTCGAATCATGGAGCTAATTAGCTTAGCTAGTTAGAGTGTTTCGGCTGACAGAATCGATGGTTTCTGACTAGAATTGCTTTTGCATACATCTGTTCGAAATCAAGGACCCTTTTTTTTTGAATATTCTGCCACCATTACTGTGAAATGATGATGTGCTGTGCAAGAACAGAAAGCGGACAAAGGACAGTTGGGCTTAACGGATTGTCAGTTGTGCTTCCAGTCCCTTTTTCTGTTAAGCATCATGGACTTCTCTGTTTGTCTGGAGAGGGCCACTTAACCTGTCTGACCTTTAGAGGCAAATCAATCAGCTGCAGATAGGAATCTGGACTAGATACTGTCAGGACAGCCTCAGCCTAGAAGTGTAGGTTGTTGCTCCAAAAAGTAAGATGTGTTCCAAAGAAGACAGCAATGTTTGGATGTTTTCCTAATTTTGGAATGTATTTTATCTCTCAATACTTAATGTAAACCAGCACAGACTAGCCAAGCCTGTAATTGAATCCCTTGTACCAGTTTAGCTTTACACCACCACAGGCCCAACGCAGGCTTAACTGCTTGCCACCACCACCCCCGCAATCCCTCCCCCACCATCAGCCATGCACACTTCCAATGAAATTCAGAAAATCTCCAGGATTGATGAATTAAGTTTTGTTTATCTCAGTGTCTGCTGGCAGAGATTCTCCCCCAGCGATCACATCAAATATCAAGGGACATTCAAATTAGCGTGTCGTGCTCCATGGCAGGCTGACTTTGGGATTTGTACTAACAAGACAAGAATGAGTTTTTCGTAGAAATCTTGTGCAGCGTTGCAGCGCAGCTTCAGAGAAACTGAAACACCAGAGGGGCTACCTGCAGATGGCTTGTTTGCTGTCAGACTACTGAACTTTTGACCCTTTATTATTATATAATTTGTCACTTTAAGATTGATGTGCGTGTGTGTGGCATCAGGACTGGAGTGTAATTTTCATTTCAACGTTGACAGATACCAGGAACTGCTTATGGCTCTGCAATTATAGTCAAAGAGCCACAACAGTGCCTTATAGTTCATGGCACTTTAATTATGTTATATATTGCATATACAAGGATTTTATCATTGAGTGTGCAGACACTTATCCATAACTCAGATGACATGTGTATGTTGAAATCAAAATACTATAAGACTAAAGGCTAAATATTTGTATGTCAGAATTGTGAATGAATATTACCAGGCAACAAAACTGCGTCAGCGTGTCAGCATGTGTAATCCATTGTCTGTGTCGGTTGTCTCAACAGCTATTTTATGGATTTCTGTGAAATTTTGCCCAGTCACTCCCCAGCAGTGTTATGCAAGTTTACACTTAAGCTAGCTCAAAGTTCAATTCACAGAGATTAAATTGAACTAGTTTACATTCATAGATCACATTTCAGATCAAGTTCGCTGATTAAAATCTTAGAATGGTAGCCTAGTCTTCTGCAAAAATAGAGATAGACTTTTGCTTTGAATGCAGATGATGCCTGACACCTAAAACGATTTGGACCACATAAAAAAAAAACTTTAGTAACATTATTAGATACTGCAGAGGTAATGTGATTACTTTGAGGCGTGCTTTTATTTGAGATTCAGTGGGGTAGTGTAACTTATTTTTTCAGTGTTTCAATTGCCCCCAACCCGTGTTACCATTGCGCCCTACCAAGGCTGTAATGGTAACATGTATATATTTCTCATATCAAAAGATGCCTGATGTATCACAAGTAGTCTGTGAGTTATGAAGGAAAACTTTTAAAAAAAGGTAAAATTGCCCCTGGTCTCCCCTATCTTGAAATGTTAAGAATCTCCAAATAATGAAAAACTGATGAACTTAATATATATAGGACTATAAAGGACTATATATAAAGGACTTAATATATCAAAATAATGACTTAATATCTTAAACTAATGACTTAGTATGTAAGTCATTTTGAGAAAGTTTCTCTTATTTTGAGATATATATTCAATATTTTGAAATACTAAATAATTATTTTGAGATTCTGAGACATTATTTCAACAAAGTTTGTTGTTTGTTGTTATAATGACTTACAGGATCTTCTTTTTTCCCATCATATTGGCAGAAATGGGCTTCCATAGATACAGACATTTGGAGATGGGAGTATAACTCACTGTTAAGAAAGTGTAGTTCATATACTTCACTGATACACCACAGAATTATAGACAAACATGAGGCTTTGTGATAAAAAATATGAGCATGTTCAATGACCGTGGCTCTTTTAGTGTATTCATGCAACACTGGTCCTGGTGGTCCAGTGACTTCTCTCTGTAGCACTGCCAGCACATTGACATTTTTGTTTTTTAGTAACATCCTGGTAATTGTTTAGTGGACTGTCATGAAGCAAAAACAAATGGAATTTGTTGATCATGGGATTGCACCATCGTCAGGCCAAAATTACTCCGCTATTCTTATAAATCCCACAAAAAGTAATTGCATCCCCATTTTCTTTAGCTGGACCAGCATATATCAGCATGCTAATGGGTTGAACTAAGAACTGGGGCATACTCAAAAAGAAGTCGTTAATACAATGTGTCGTCCAACCACCAAAATCAAAAGGTGAACTTGAAAGAGAAGTGTTCACTGTACTGGCCCTGCCAAACATTAGCTTGTTAGTATTCCTACTGTAAGTATTTTAGCATGGTGATGTTAGCATTTAGTGCAAATAATTAAAGTACACACAGAGCCCAGAAACCCCATGGTGTCTTTTTTTAAACATACAGTATACATTTAAGCTTTTTCATTGCAGCTGAATTGCAAAAGAAGTTTACATGTTGTAAGTACCTTTTGGGCTATATGCATCAAGCTCCCATACACTCTCATTGTATGTTTACTTGTAATCAAAGATAGATAATCAATGAAAAGATAGTTGATTATTGAGTGTCAATCCCTGGTCATCAAACACTGATGCTTGGTCCAAGCCACTCAACAGTTAGTGTCAGTATTTGGTGTATCTTTCTGCAGAATTGCTTATGCCATCTTTAATAAAGATGTAAAGGGGATATTGCATGATTTCATTCCTCTTACTAGCCTGTAGGGTTACAGATTATGGGCAGTTGATGATACCATGGTGGTAGAGTTTCAATCAGACACAGTACAGTGGGCTACACACTTCCTGGACAATATCACAAATTGTTTTTCATTTTCAGGAACTAAAAAAAAACCCAACATCCTCTAAGCTAAAGCTGCAGCCTAAACAAGTTACTTTTCAATGGCAGTAATCCTGTAATGTAATAAGTTAGTTGTTACATGTTTCCCCAGCCCGGTGGTGACAGTAGCTGTTTCTCTTGACCTCAGCAAAGATGTGGTTTTTAGCCTGGGAACCAAACAAATCTGCAAGCTTCTGTTTCATTTGTTCTGTTATAATTGTGAATTAGTGGCCAGGGTAACCCATTTCACTACCATGTAAAAAACTGAAACTATTATGTTGCAATTGCGACACATTTTTTTTTTTTTTTTTTTTTTAAAGAAATATAACACAATAGATGACAATAGAAAAATGGTTTTAGATGATCAATTAAAAATATTAGGTACAGAAATGTTCTTTAATAAAACTATTAAATGCATGGTCCATTCTTCCAACATTTTCATACTGTAGGTATACAACATAACTAACACTCTCCCCTGAAATAATGCTTGGGATCTCGTGAGTCGGAAGATGTAAATAATAGTACATGTAAATTATTTCTTCACGCCATAGCCACAGGGGTTATTCGGGTGTTGACTCAATTTTCCTAGTTAAACAGAGCGCACAATGGCCTTACAAATTTCATAATTATTGTACATCTGGCAACACAGGTGTTAACAAACTGATAAGTCTGATAAGCCTGTGTAACAAAATTAGTGGCATTACATGTCTCACCATATAAAGTGGAGGTGTGGGAAGATGGAAGAGCTGTGAGGCAAACAAGGAGAAACTAGCACAGCCAGGCCAGCCCAGCACAAGGGGCAGATCCCCAAACTCAGGTTAGGGGAGGTGATAGTGATCACACACACAAGAACATGGCCTCTTGCATGGCCTCTACATGGCCTCTTGCAGCCACCATAAGGAGGAAAGTAAGCCTGTTAATGTTAATGGTGTGCCTGACAGCGACCTGCCCACTGCTTTTAATTCCTTTTTCACTCGGTTTGAAAGATCTGATGTGGTGGAAAATGTGTCCAAGTGTAGACAATCTCTTAAGCCTGTTGGAGAAATTGTCATTTCCCAGAATCAGGTCACTGCCCTGTTTAGGAAGGTGAAGATAGGGAAGGCCAAAGGTCCTGATGCCATCTGTGGGCGTACCTTGCACCACTGTGCCTCTCAGCTCAGTGTAGTGTTTTCCAGACTGTTTCAATTGTGTGTTGACTGCTGTAAAATCCCGTCTTTGTGGAAGACTTCTACTGTGATTCCTCTTCCCAAATCTAACAAGTCTAGAGAGCTGAGCGAGTTCACGCCAGTCGCACTCACATCGCTCGTCATGAAAAGCTTCGAACTAATTTTAAAATCACATATCCTGCCTTTTACTGAGGGAAAACTAGATCCACTGCAATTTGCCTATCAATCTAATAAGGGTGTGGAAGACGCTAAACTTTTTTTATTAAATACGGTCTATAAGCACCTGGAAAAGGCAGGGGCCCATGTGAGACTTTTATTTGCAGACTTTTCCTCTGCTTTTAATAAAATGCAGCCTCATATTTTGATTCAAAGGCTTGCTTTGGATTTTAACCTTCCTGACCAACTGCTGTCACTGATTTTAGATTTTCTCACTGATCGGGTCCAATGTGTTCTGGTGAATGGTTGTTTGTCTCCTCCCGCCATCTCGAATACTGGGTCTCCTCAGGGCTGTGTCCTGTCTCCTCTCCTTTTTATTCTGTATACTAACAGCTGCAGATCTTTTGAGGA
>JAJHUR010079759.1:0-13413 GCA_027495735.1 Lutjanus campechanus | reverse complement strand
TGGTTTTTGGGGATGTAAGAGGGTGGAAACACCAGTACAGGCTAACATGCTCCCTATGCGCACAAATGTGGAGCTGTTGGAGGGGAAACACGCAGAACCAAAGCAGTTCTTACCCAGTGTGAAGTAGGGGAGAGCTGTGTTGTCAAGATCATCCATTACGGAAATTCGCCCAGGTAGGTCGGTTCTAACGAATAACAGGAGTCGGGATTCCCCCCCTCCTCCTGCTCCTCCTCCTCCTCCTCCAGTTCCTCCTCCAGTTCCTCCTCCACCACCACCACCACCAGCAGTAGCACCACCTGCTCCAGCAGCACCCCCTCCTCCCCCTCCTCCCCCTCCTCCTCCTCCTCCGACCACGCTCCCCGAGGCTCCGCCGGTGAAGCTGAACTCGTTTTCCCGGAGTACGGGCAGGGTAGACACGGTGACGGTTTTCACCTCACATGGCGTCTCCGCGTCGCTCTCTTTGTCCCTCTCCTCGTCGGGAGATGTCACCCCTCTGCTGGCTCGGACCGTCCAGGCTCGTGTCAGTAATAAGAGCCCCACGAGGAGGACGCGGAGGTGCAGCAGCAGTGATATCCTCAGCGCCATCCCGCTCCGTGTGTGTGGTTCTCTCGCTTTGAGTGGGGCTCATAAGCTGTCCGTTCACTTATAGTACAGTCGCTGCAAAGGAGTCGCGTCCGTCCAGGAGGCGGCAGCACAGGTGTAGTGAGGATGACATCTCCCGGCTCCACACACGCATCCATCTGTGTTCTCACTGTCTGTGGGATAACAAATCACTTAAACACGTGTCCTGCAAAAGACACATATGAGGTGGCGTCATCGTCTTTAGTCATTATGTAGATTTATTTATTTCTTTACAAAAAAGACTTCCAAAATCTTTGCTTGTCATAATTAGCGCAGTCTGAGAGAGTGAGAAGATGTCTTCAATCACACACTTTTTCTTGACATTTATCTTTTATTCAATAAAATCGGTGATTTGATTGTCATATTAACAAACAGAAATAAGTAAATCAATAAACTAATTTGTGTATGTGGAACTTTAGTCCACCAGTGGTACACAATTGACTAAATTTACTCAAGTAATGTATGTAAGCACTAGTATTTCCATTTTATATGTAACTTTATATTTCAACAGTGGTGGGAAGACTACTGAAAATATGATAACACTCAATTACAAGTAAAAGTACTGGTGTTAGAAGTATCATTAAGTAAAAGTACAAAGTACTCGTCTCAAAAACTACTGTTAGTTTGCAAGGTTTGAAAAATTTTGTGTTTTTCGGAACCAATAGCTAACAATCGATTAATCATTAATAATTTATAGATACAAAACATGTTTTTTTCCCCCTCATTTTCATTTGCAATTTTATTTTGTTTTTGTTTTTTGTCATTTTTGTTTTCTCATTTTAAGTCTAAGTTTAATTTTCCTTATTCAACAAATGGCTCCATCAGTCATAACAGTTTCAAATGAGGTGCAATTATTGCCACAACTATTGATTAAATATCCATGAATTATATTATTTACTTGGTTAAATTCCTAATGAAAAGTGATTGATTAATGATTAATCATTAACATCCTTACTCCAAATGTGTGCTCCTGCAGCGTTTTGTTTTCAGATCACCTGATTGGCCATTAAAATGCACATTTGGATATTGATTCAAATTGTGCTCAGTCCTCAACTATGATTTTAAAAGTAACTAAGTCGATCACATCTTGTAATGCATACTTAAGTAAAAGTACAAGACTTGAAAATCTTCTCATGACAATACAAGTACCCCCAAAAAACTTCTTAATTACAGTAATTTGAGTATTTGTAATTAGTTACTTCCACCCCTGCATTTCAGAGGCAAGGACATTTTTAAAAAGTTAATTTATATACTGCAGAAAAATCTAAAGAACTATTTACAGATCAATCAATGGTGAAAACGATCATTGGCTGATTTGATTGACAGTATACCCTAGGCTCCTTTAAAACCTGCCATGGTCAAATGTTGACAGTGGGGCTAAACAATCTTGGAAAAAAATATCTATTTGTGATTATTTTTTACTGAAATCGCAGTAGGAATATGATATGCAGTATTACCGGGAGTGATCACAAGGAGTCGCGTCCATCCAGGAGGCGACAGCCTGGAGGACGACATCTCCAGGCTCCACACATGCATCCGTCTATGTTCACACTGTCAGTGGGATAACCAATCACTTAAAAATGTGTCCTTTAAAAGACAAACAAGGTGGCATCAGTGTTTTAGTCACTGTGGAGGATTTTCTGTCCTGTGTCTTTATTTATTTGTCAAAAAATCTCCTAAAGTCACTGATTGTGATAATAAAGGTGTTCTGAAAGAGTTCAGATGTTTTCAATCAATATTTTACTTTAAAAAAAAATTAAATCAGTGATTCAGGTAGAACTTGGACTGTCATAAATACATATAAGTAAATGACTTTTACTTACCGATTATGAAAACTTTTTTTGTTTGTTGTTTTGTTTTGTTAGTTTGTTTTTTTTTTTATACCACATGAAAAGTTTATTTATTAGACTTAGGCTTGGTGGTTCATGCAGCACTATGATGATCTGTTTTTTAAATTACTCACTAGTATATAGAGTAGTTAAAATAGCACAACTTTAAAGAGAAATACGATATGCACATTTCTGCAGCAGTGACATTAATCCAAGACATTAAAAAAAAACACTGACTGGCACCATTTTACTGCAAAATGAGTACTATTACTTTTGATACTTTAAGTTAACGAATATGAGTATTATCAGCAAAATGTACTCAAAGGACCAGTGTGTAGAATTTAGTGGCATTTAGTGGCAAACACCTCTTCTCACTCTCACCTACAGCAGCAACGAATCATGTGCAAATGATCTGAATACCTCTATCATCTCTGGCAGCCACGTGTTTTACATATCACCGTGTTGGGAAGAGATGTTGTATGTCCCAAACCGTTATTTATTATTTATTATAATAAATAACCGTTTATTATAATTGAAGCAGAAAGCCCTTCTGGCAGAAAGCTCTGAAGGCTAACTTCTCCCATGTGTATGGCTTTTAATTTAAGATGGAGGCAGGGCGGGGCGGGTCCAGCTGTTCTGTTGCTTTTGATCATGTCATCAGCAGCAGATGATCCATTCCGATCCATTTAAGGACATCCCATCCATGTTGACTCCAAAGCTGAGGTTCAGAGTTCATTTCTGGACTTGCGAACAGCAGCTGACAAAACTATCTCAGATACAGATTCAGATTTTGTTACTCTAGACCAGTGATACCTAACCTTTTTCACTTGGACCCCCTCCCCCCTACTTGTATCTTGGGGAAAGCTGAGCCCCCCTCCCAGCCCAAACACAGACTTTTGTATAAACTGCAGCGTTCGTACAGGTGCAGGGAATTCTTAAAAACACTTGAATTTTAATGTTTTCAA
This sequence comes from Lutjanus campechanus, assembly GCA_027495735.1. Classification (NCBI taxonomy): domain Eukaryota; kingdom Metazoa; phylum Chordata; class Actinopteri; order Lutjaniformes; family Lutjanidae; genus Lutjanus; species Lutjanus campechanus. The sequence goes on along the minus strand of JAJHUR010079759.1, from coordinate 9,998 downwards.
GGTTTGAAAAGTGCTTGAGTTTTGGATAAAGTGCTTGAAACTGTAATTAATTGAAATCGTAATCACATTTCTTTCATAATAAATTATTGAATGAACAAAATTCTGGGAGAAAATAGCATAATAACATCTGATTAAATGTGATAAAGAGGTGAAATAATCATTTTGTATATAAATATGTCATTTACCACAGCTGTGAGGTTCCGGAAAAGCTTGAAAAGTGCTTCAAATTCGACTTTGGAAAAGGTGCACGGGCCCTGAAATTGTGACTAAAGGACTAAAGTGTTTTGGCAGGTACTTTCTTCTGTACTCAACAATGATTGTAATTTTACATTCAAATAAAACATGATGATGATTCATCCTTGAGTATTTGAAAAGCACATAAAATATGTGATATGAAAGTTAACTATTGTTGTTTTCATTAAACCAGTGTGAGTGATTAGGTTCAATGGAGAGCCCAGGGCATCATCTGTATAATGTATCAGTAAAACACAGGATGAATGTTTAACACACGATATTGACTTTATTAAATAGTGATTAATAAACGGTTCAAAACACAGCTGCATAAGCAGCAAGTAAATGAGGCCTCAAGTGTTCAACCATGACCTGAAATACTCAGCATTAAGTCCTCAGCAAAGGATTTTCATTCATCCACACACCCACTGTCAACTTATTCGCTATTAAAACAGATCTTTTCAAACCTAGGAGCTACATTAAGTCTACTACTTTGACTGAGTGTGCAGAACCGAGTTAGAGTACTGTCGTCCCATCCTGAAATACATCACCTCGGGTGACTGCACCAGAAATTAAAGTGAGCAAATTTGCATTACAAATACACAAGGAGGTGTTCTACAAAGAAATACAATACTTAGATTATATGAATAATTAAAAAAAACTCTATTTAAAGTTATACAGATAGAGTTTTAATAAAGAAATATAATAAAATGTAAATAAAGAGTTGATTAAAGCATGTCTGTACAAGCAGCTAATGCTTAAAAATCAAAAGTATTTGACAACCTCATGTGAGCTGTTCAAAAGCCTCTGTATTACATCCCCCGTGGTCAAGGTGGTTTGATCTGGTTTAATGCATTAACATCATCATCAACAATGGGTCACCGCTATTTGAATGGAATTGCTTTTTCGTATCTTCATAATTGCAGAGGTTAAAAAAAGAATCAGATTTTTTTTTCTTCATTCAGATGAAAATTGAAAAAAACATTTCAATGTGAAATTCGGTTTTGTCCCTTTTTTTTTCTGACCTCCTTTTGTGTAACCCACTGCAATTTTCTGGATCAACCAGACTTTAGAATAAATTTGAATATTTGTTTGTCCCTGTTCTTTGTTCCTGTCGTTACTGCTTTTGGCCTCCGGGGGCAAGAAATACAATCTGCGTCCTGTTCCTCTGTCCGTGGTGCTGAAACACTTCAACTTGCACTGGGTCCCAATTCCATACGACACACGAGCACCACAAGTAGCATGTACCACACTAGTACCTCTGATTTTCATATTATGTTTTTTAAAATTAGTATCCTTGAAAATACCGTAGCCTTCTTTAATGTTGTAGTACCAGGAAATGAAGCAAGATACGCACCAAAAGACGTCAATCACACAGACTTTGCAGCACAGTTGGCAATTAAACTTGAATGAAAGGAAGATTTGTTTTTGCTCAATGATAAATAATTTATTGAAGATTTCCAGGAAATTCCTGTAGCTGTCTTCCCAATTCCATCATTCTCTTTGTGTATCGCATCGTGGCACAAGATTGTCCATCAGCACGCTCAACAAAGTAATCATAATATCGTTTGTCATGATAGGAATAATGACACGTTTTTAAGCACACTGACATATTTGAGTAAACTTGTTTTCTGTCACTTTTCCATCGTGAACATACGGCTTCTCCCAAACTTGCTTGGAATTAATATGGAAAAGGGACACAGCACCAGCCGTTCTCTCTGTTTCTCTCCCTGGTGCTGAAATATTCAAACACACTCTCGCTGTTTTTCCTCCATAGTGCTGAAGTATTCTGTCACAGGGTCTGTCCCAGTCCCCACACTTACAGTCTTGAGTACTGAGGTGCACAATCACATGCCACCTGGTAAGTAGGCACACGCGTGTTCCCTCTGACTAAAAAAGGACCAGGCAAGCCTATTTTTCCGGGGACATAAGTGCAGCACGTTTGTAACACGCAACTTGAGCATGTAAAGCATGCAGTTTTCATGTATGAACGTGCCTTCTCTTTTCAAACAAGTACACATAGCTTAACCCAGGGCTGTGACAATATGGATTTTTTCTGACCAGGGAAAAAAAGCAAAAATTCCCACAGGAAGGCAGTTTACCGCGACTGCCCAAACAATTATGTATTATTGGACTTTCTTGAAGGATACTGTCAAGAGCATAGCATAGCACCTCTAAGGATCTGATCTGATGATGCCTTGGGTTGAATGTTGACCAATCAGTGGCTTTGTTCCTGACGTGTCAACCAATCAGCAGCTGGGTTCCTGACTTGTCTGTGACAGCCCCGATCCATATTTGTATTAAATGATCCATGGGCTAATCTCAGACGCTTCCCACAATGGAATAACATGAGATTGACCCTTCAAAATAAAGTTTGCAGCGTCACGTGACTGCAGCATCACAGCCTGACTTAATATGGTCACAATATGGTCAATATGGTCACTAAGAAGCTCTGGGGTAGTTCCAATTGCTTTGGTAGCTTTGAAATATCACAAATGTTTGTTTCAGTGATGTGTGTTGGTCAGTTATTAGTCAGTCAAGGCACACTCCCTCTCCCAGGCATGAGCCGTTAAAAAGGCCAGAAGCCAATACACTCCACCCCCACTTGGGGCACACTTACCTTCATACTGGTGTGAAGCAGCAGTCAGAGCTATTGGATTCAAAGAGCATCCCATAATTCATCATGGTCCCCTGCACCAGTGTGTCAGTGGTAATGCACCTATTAACTGTTTTTTTCAAGTCATGCATCAGGTTCCTTGACCTGTTATACTGGTGTGAGAATAATCAATGCCCTGATGTAAAGTCAAAAATAAAGTATTAAGCAATATTGGTAAGACCATGAAATATATGGCGTTTTAAATTATTTTATTGGCAAAGCAAGAATGAATTACACATGACAAATTATTCCTCCTCTGAATGTATGAACTGCCTGCAGATCTCCAAAGCTGTGGGAATGATATACAAAACTGAAAAGGCTATTTATCCTGCCTCAGAATTTTTAATTTTGTTATTGATCCCTGTGTTCTCTGTTCTGGGAAGCCAGGAGCAATTACGCGGTTATTTTATTCATGCATAAACACTAGAAAATTTTGGCAGAACCTCAAATTGCATTATCATTTACTTTATTGTAGTACTCCATCAGCTGCCCTAAATATGTGTTTCTGTTGGTTTTTTTTTTCTATTTCAGTTTATTGTTGGCTGGTTGTTCTATTGCTGTTTGAATTGATCTGTGTTTTTGTGAAAATAAAGTGAGATCAAATAAAACAAAAAAAAAAAGGCATCTGAGCTCAAGCAACTGAGCCAAAATTTGCGAGAGACCTCATTAACTAAGTGAGTCCCGTGCGTCTTTTAAATCCGCCACACAAATGGAATCGCTGAAAACATGTCACACGAGTCGCACTTCATTTAGAAATAGTGCAGGTGTGGATATTTGGATCCAAACTCAGTCCTGGTTTGATACTTTTCTGCACAATATTGACTTTTTGGCCATTTCGTGCCAGAGCTGCTTATCAAGCAGTCCATTCTAAGTGACAATTATGCGGCGGCTTCAAGTCAAAACAAATCTAAAAATCATTGCGCTACATTTGGAGCTTTATTATTTGGCCAGCGCATCCCATTATCTGTACTCTGCAAATACAAAAAAGATGCCAAAGAGCAGTTTCACCTGGTGAGAGCTGGCTGTGCTCGAGAGGCAAGATCGTGCTTCCTCTCTTGTTTTTTCTTCCATGCATTTTTAAAGGGACAGTTCACCACTGAATCAAAAAAATACACTTTTCCCTCTTACCTGTAGTGCTACTTATACATTCAGATTGTTCTGTGTGAGCTGCAGAGATTTTGGAGATATCAGCTGTAGAGATGTCTATCTTCTCTCAAATATTATGGAAGTCGAGAATTTTAAAAACTCAACAGCAGTATCTCTTTCCAGAAGTCATATCACAGTTACTCAAGATAACCCACAGACACTGTTGTGAGTAGTTCCATGTAAGAACTAATTTCTTTCTACCACAGAAAGAAAATAGAGTGCCATATAGTTCCATTATATTTGAGAGAATGCAGACATCTCTACGGCTAATATCTCCAAAACTCGGCAACTCACACCGAAACAATCTGGATGGATAAACTGTGCTGCAGGTAGGAGGGAAAATATGTGTTTGGATTTTTTAGGTGCACTGTCCCTTTAAGTGGGAGCAACACAAACACAGTGAAATAATGAAAGTTGGAAACCAGGATAATAAAAAAAGACACAATGCACGAAGACTAATGAGATAAACCCCACATGTATTTGCTTGCAAACTCAGTCTCTCTCCATGGTGCTGAAACATTCAAACCCCGTCTGTTTCAATGCAAATCAAAGACTGCATTCTTCTTTCATTCTTTAAAACCCCATCATTTAGAATATCACGTAGGCAAGGCCAAATTGTTTTCTTTCTTTTTTTTTTGTAAGTGCAAAACACTATTGTTATCATTTCTTTGTGACTGCTGCAGGTGCAGAGTGAACTGCATGTGATTTTCTCCAGCCAGCACACAGAATCACCATTATAAGGTTTCTGTCAGCGAGTGCATCCAAATTCAATGATCCATTGATTCCCATTTTCAACCTTTAGTAAGTTTATGGGCTCCTTATATAAAAGACACGAAAAAATCTTGTCACATCAGTCGAACGTGCTCCAAGATTCTGATGACAGATGGACCAATTTAAATAACGCACTTTTTGCAGAAATTATGTTTTTCATCTTATTCAGGCCTCTTCCTACTCTTTAAATTGTCTGGCCAAAGTTGAAATCACAGTATTTAAAAAAAAAATCAATTAGTGTTTACAGTTTCCTGGTAAGGAAAACTGAAAACCTTCCTATTTATCTTGCTGGTGACACCTGAGGTATGCATGGAGTTGCAGGCTAATTGGTATCCTTAAATCACTATTTAAGTTCTGTGGCTCCAGCTTTTAATCCATACTTTGAAGAGCTAACATCAAAGTAAACCCAGCTGCAGCAAGTCACTGCCACAACCAGCAACCCTACAGTAATTTGCATTTGGGCAACTTTTCCCCTTTTCTCCCTCCTGTGTTAATTTGACATTTTAGTCAGTCTGTCATAATGATTTCCTGATAGAATAGTTGGCTACAAAGATTAGCCTAAAGGGCAAACCTGACAAGCTTGCTGTCCTCCCCGCGAAAAGTGCTGACACTGTGGAGAGATGTGGTGTGGGCCCACGGAGCATATGCCATAGTTTTGCAGACATAACCTCTTTCGCTGATAGATTTCATTGAGCACTGTCTGTCTTTAATGGGCAAACAGTAACAAGACATCAGATAGGATTGATTGATGTCGGTGTGTTGGGTGAGGTGGCGGAGAGCTGCGAGTAGCAACTTAAACAAGGCGATGGAAGGGAAAACTGCATTGTTATTAGCTGATGGAGAGCTGTGGTTGGTTATATGAGATTTATTGCTCAGGAAATTGCTTCGACCTGAACGCCGTGGTAGCCTCTGACTCTCGCAAAATTGAATTTGATAGACAACAAGCTAACGTCCGCTGCACCTAGACAGAGATGGTTAAACAGATTTCTGTGGCATAATGAGCAAAGCACCTGACCTGTTCCCTCCCTGCTTTCCTCAGCAAGACTGGTGAGTGTTGTTTGATGTCAGCATATGATTGAAAAGTCTTGCTTCTGCTCTTTCTGTCCACTTAGATGTCATTCGATACTCGACTTGGGAAGGTTTTTTTTTTTGTTTTTTTGGGCCTAAAAGTGAATCCCCAGAAGACAGAAGCAAATCTGGAATATTGTTTTCTGCTCCCTCATCTGTTGCTAAAATAAAAAATGTGATTCGGTAAGCTCCAAACCTTTAAGTGGACCTGTGCAAAGGCCAGCTGGAGAGGACTGTGGACATACAGATCAGTCTGTCCATGTAGAGGCATGAGTGGGCGTGAGACGCTGACAGCTTAATGACCTATGCATTAAGAGCAACACCCACAAGAGACTTTTTTCCAACCACAAGATACAGGTTGGAAGACTACAATGGGATTGATATCCCAAGGGTGCCACGGGATTAACATGAATATTGCGAGTCTGGGATATATTTACTCTAATGTGGGCGGAATTGTGCGTGATTAAATTTCACCCATGAACATGAGAAGCTGGTATGATCAGATTCAACTTTATATTTCTCATTTTGACACAGCTGAAAAAAGTCAGTAATTATAAAATAACTAAGAATCATAAAATAAATGATTCAAAATACAATAAATAATTTGTTAATGCAGATTAAACATGCTACCCCAAAAGATTTTAAAGCAGGTTTTTAAAACTTTGATCCAAATAAAAACAAGACTAAACGTCTGCAGCCATATTAGCTGCTCTTTGATGCTGTACTTAAGGTTCCCACTAAGCAGCGAGAGGACTGTGTATTGCTTACATATTTCTTGTAAAACCATAGATGTATTAAAATGAACGAAAGGGCATTTTCATTCAGCAGTGCCTCCCAATTTTTCCCAGCCAAATATTCCCCTACAACCCAAAAGGATTTTCACTCATCGGCCACCATTATTAAAGAGATGTGTGTAAAACTGTTGATAATTTTTTTGATCCATAGAGTTTTCATATTTGTAAAACAGTACTAGAACACAGAACAAAGAAACACTGCACTGTATTCCCTGTCAGTCGTGGATGCTGTGTTTGTCCAGGTGACGGGGTTCATTGAGAGGCTGCTGAGGCTGATTCTATTGTCTGCAGCTAGCAGTTACGGCTAGCTACTTTAGCAACAAGTAAGCTAAAGCTATCTGTCCATCAGGGAATTCTGTGATTAAATAACTCGTTGTTGAAGCTAAGCAGCTGAAGGACATCAGAGGGAGAAAACAGAAGAATATTTTTTCCATAAAATATCCGCATTCCCCAGAAACACTACAGTCCACTTCAGGGAACAAATGTATTCTACTTCCGTGCTCCAGTGGGTCATAAGTGAGAAACTGTGTGCTTCTGAACACAGGATGAGTCATGAAGAGTTTCAAATCATTTTGCAAGAAAAGAAAAATTCTGGAATGCCATTAAAAATGCCCAAGAATACCTACAGACAGACTTTTTTTGTCAGATGCTGGCGTGTAGGTGGAGGATTGCGCGCAACACTAACAATGCTAACATGCTGATTCTAAGTGGGTATAATTTTTCACCATCTATAAACGCACAATATGTAAGTTTTACTTCTAGAGGCCCCTCCCACATTAAAAAAAAAAAAAAATCTGACATATCTGACATGATTCAGGTAGAAATCATGTTCACGGATCAGATAATATTAAAGTTTTATCCAATTTTTTACATTTAGTCATATTGACTGACTTCCTTCCTCACTCTCTCTGACATATTTGACCTGTTTTCACAGAGAGCACAGTAACTAGTGGCTACTAGAAAATGCATCATTACCTTGAAATGAATTACGTATTTCTAAACATTTGTGATAGTTCACAACTCAACAAAATATATACACATGTATATTGCATTTTTAGACATTTTAATGAAATGTTAAATATTATAGCTTTAACATCTTAAGGCTAAATTCCACCAGGTGCAGCCATGTCATGTTATGGCTGCGCCAAGTCAGCCGGAGTGGCTGAGGTGGAGATGTGCCATGTTAGCATGTTAACATTCTCTAGTTAGCACTATACACAAAGTACAGATAAAGTTTTTCATGTTTAGGTCATCTGCACCAAATTTCAGGGGAGGTGGTGCCAGAGGAGAAGTCAGAAGATTACTTAAGTCATTCATGGATATCTGTCCAAATTTCATAGAAGTGGAAGGTCCCATGTTTTGCCTGAGGCCCCAAAATGACTACATTCGCCCCTGTTTCCATCCATAGAGCCTTGCTGCTTGGATGGCAAAAACAGCTCCATGTTACAAAATCATGAAATCGAAGCTATATATATATATATAACCAATTCTTGCAGCTTGTTCTTTATGAGTTGGTTTGGGTAGGAACAGTCCTGAGAGCTGTGCTCTACTGGCAGCATTTTCCTGAGCTATCTTTGTTAATTGATTAGTTTAAGTTATCTGGAGACTGCTGCAGTTCTGCAGGTGTAAACAAAGAGCTCCTCAATTAGAAACTGGGTTACACCTGGAGGACAAACACACCACCACACACACCCCCACAAAACACACAAAGCACACAGCAAACACCATCTAACAAATTGATTTAGCGGGTGCTGAGCACACATTCCAACAAATGTGTACAGCAGGCTATACTGATAAGTCCTTTTACTTCAAAGTACAGAAACTTCAAATCTGTTCCCCTAATTTGTTGAGTGATGTAACACGTGTGGGGGCTGGACCTTGATAAATTTCATGGTTCTTCAAAATGGCTTCCATCAGCACGGGTACATTTTCTGAAATCAGGAAAGATAAGTGTGTTGGGATGTAATTATGAGTGTTTCAGTTTGGATTCCTTTCACTGAGAGAACATCTCAGGAAAAAAGTTAGGCGATTGAGTTTTTTTTCCCCCAGCAGCATCAGCATTTTGTTCACCAAAATTCATGTGCTTTTGTTCTTGTCCTCAATAGAGGACGTGAGAATTTACTATTTATTGCACAATAACATAAGAGACAGCTCCCTGACTGAGGCAGAAAAGAATTGACACAAAATCAGTAGGGGAGCAAAGCACGAGTTGACTTATGAGAAGACGAAGAAGGACCCATAAGCTATTTGGAATTAAGTTTTGTCACACGAAAAAGGGAGGTTGGAGGGATTCGGATTTTTAAAAAAAGAAAAGAAATTATTTTAAAATCTTTTTTGGTAAGCCTCATGGCTTAAAAACTAAATTACAAAAGCACATTAAAATCTTAAAGACTGGTAATATATTAAAAGGTCAGGGCATAAATGTAATGTTGTTTTCTACAAAGTCCTCGACAAATGACATTTTGTGAAGTGAAAATATATATTGTAACACTTTCTGTGAAAGTCAGCTTCTATGTTTTATCAGCGATGGGTATGGAGAGCCTATACTTGATTTGTCCCGGTTCCTGATTGGCTGATCAGCTCCTGGGCAAACTGTGCTGCTTTCGGTATTTGTGTAACATTAATTTTCTCTAATGTAGCCATTAGTGAGGGTGACTGACAGATAGACAGAGAGGGAGAAAGTGAGAGTGACATTATAGCAGTGCAGTGTGGGCACAGTTTAGGTTATTTATTGATGAATAAATGCTACAACTCCTCCAACCCAAGCCAAGTGCCCGTCTTGCATGCTGCTAAAGGGGGTTAGCTCTGAAGCTAATGACAATTTCAACACAGGCTCACACCACAGCCCTTAACCTCAGTTACCCCAGTTAAAAGACTTCTAAATCTTTGCATGCCCACACACACACACACACACACACCCCCAATGGGGCTCCGAACAGTTTCAGGGGAGACTCAGTGAATGGAAGACAAAAAAAGTTGCATTATTACATTACTTTATTCAGACAACTCATGTTTAAGAACATTTATTGCAGCAGCAGAACATAGTTAGAATTTGGCGTCTAGGCTCCGAGCTCATCACTCCTCACAGATTATGTTTACTTAGAGATATTGAGGAGTGATGAAGACACATCTTGGACCCCCTGTTGGAGCCTGCAGGTGGATCCTGGGGTGGTGGTGGTGGGGCTGAATGAACAGGCAGTGACGCAGGGAACAGCTCTAGCATATCATAACAGAAGTGGAATGCTGTCTCACAAACATAAATACTCAATAACAAGACTTTGTTATCGCTAATAACCTCATACAGTACTGCAACTTTACTTAAATCTCACAAA